>APFE031089377.1:65065-82329 GCA_000404065.3 Pinus taeda | reverse complement strand
CTGGAAGCTTTGGAATTGCTACCTTCCTCATTGCTACTAGCAGTCTGGCCTCTGCCATATGACTGGCCTTTTCCCCTGCCGGCTCCTCGTCCTCTCCGGGCATTCTACCTTTTGGTAATTTTCTCTTCAGCTTTCATCGCACTCTGATACGCTTCCTCAATGTTCTTCAGAGACA
This sequence comes from Pinus taeda, assembly GCA_000404065.3. NCBI lineage: Eukaryota > Viridiplantae > Streptophyta > Pinopsida > Pinales > Pinaceae > Pinus > Pinus taeda. The sequence continues at coordinate 82,154 of APFE031089377.1, read as the reverse complement.
AAATACTGATTTCATCCAAAATATCTAACCTTAACCCATTGAAATACCTGGTTGTTCTTTCTGCGGTATCCTCTGTATATTCGGCTCACAAATTCACTCGATAGAACTCCTCCATGTACTCCCTCACCGTCAATCCTTTTTGTTTTAGATTCTGCACCTGCCTGTGCAGTGCAATCTGATAGTCCTTCAGCAGAAATCTGCCCTTTAACTTGGCCACCATCCTTGACCAGGTTTTAATTGGCAACTTGTTCAATATTTTCCTCTCATTTTGGACACTATCCCACCACAGGGATGCATGTCCCTTCAATTTCGTCGCAGCGAACCTAACTCTGCGGTCTTCACTAACTTCCTCGCACTCGAAATACTTATCCATCTCGCTGATCCAATCCAATAAAACCTCGATAGACAAACTGCCGCCATAGGTCGGGAGTTCTGGCTTGGGTTTATTGCTTGCTACTAAAACATATCTCAACAATCTCACTTCTGGGGTCTCGCCTTCTTGTCCATTTGTTGTTTCTTCAGGTTCCTCTTCACTGTCATCGCCTATTTCTGGATATCTTCATCTCCCTGCCTCTACTACCTCCAAACGGGCAGCAAGAATTGTGATCTCCTCCCTTAATCCTTCCTCTGCCAATCTTCGGGCACCTCTGCCACGACCCTGCCTTCCTCTCTCCATTCCTCCTACTAACATAAACAACTGCTCTGATACCACTCTGATGTGACCCAGCCCACGCTTCCACGTAGCCTCGACTTTACACCTGTTTCGGGCTTTATGACATGGTGTGTTTGTTTGTTGTTTCCGGTGGTTGTATGCAATATGGATAATAGATATTTTGTTTGGAAACTGGGAACGATTTAATGCATTAATAAATGCTCACCTACGATCCTCAGGCGTAGTTCCCTCCGTTTGGTCTTTGCCCAAAATGCTTTTTCTTTCTGGTCGTTCGTGATTTTTCTATTCTGTTGTGCGGCTCTGCGAGGGTTTGTTTGTCACACTGTATGGTTTTTGTTCTGGCGCATATGGAAATCTCTAGTTTTCCTTTGGGTATGGCTGTAAGTGAATGCCAACCTTCCAAACTTATTTATGCAGTTGTCAATGGTCTTCTCCTGTGGCACGAGTCTATCTTGGCTTTGGAGGTGTGCTTGCTCGAATCCTTTTCACACGGTAAGTTCTTGGTCTCGTTCTGTTGTTCTTCTGCGGTTTGGTTTCAGAGTCTGGTCTCTCGTTCGATGATTGTCACTTGCTGTTGTGGTTATTTCCCTTTGTCTCTGCTACGGTATATAAATCGGTTAACTTCTGGTGCCCATGAACTCAGGTAACAGGGTGATGGTCTTCTGCGGCTGCAAACAGGTAAATAGTCCTCTCCTTGATTTAATTCAACCTTCCTCTAGCATTGACACTGACCAAGCCCGCTCCTTCTGTCTCAGGCTCCTTCGATTCGTCAACGGCTCTGTTCCGCGAACTACTTGGTCCAGCTCACTCAGGTAAGTTATATCTTCCCTCTGTTTCTATTCTGCTTCGATTTCAGGTCTCACCGTATAGGTAGGCTGACTGAACTTTGTTTGGTTGGTGCAAGTCTATGGTTCGACCTGAGTACGCAGACTTCTCACGGTTCGGTCTCCAAATGTGGCAACCCTCTGTCAGTAGACTCTGGCTCTTAAAATCTGTCAATTTACAGTTAGGGTCTTTGAGTCTCTGTAGGGTTTGTCACTTGCCGTCTTGTAGTCATATTTAATCCGAATTGCTTTCAAAGATGAAGCTTGAATCTGGCTTCAATTTCTGTTTTGGTTGGTTGTCCCGTATTGGTTAAAAAAAATGATTCCTGTTATCAAACCCTTGGCTAGGGTTTGTTCGTTCTATGGACGCTGGCACTGGATTTTGTTTATGAATGACTGTAATATGTGTGTGACTTGAACAATAGCAATATGAACACTATTCTATGGGTCTCTGTTTACTTACGAAAATTTAAAGGGTTCGTTTGAAATTACCTTTGTTATATTTTGTCCTCTTCAGCACTCTGTTTCGGTGTTATCTCCTCGGTGGTCTTGCTGTGCTTTACTGTTCTGGTTGTAGATTCAATTCGGTTGCTCTTCGTTCTGGTTATGTGTGAATTCGATATTGTTTGCTGTTCGATGAGGACAAAAGGAAACACGACCTACAGTGGTCATTCTCTGTCTGCTAGCATTTTATTAACAGTTCAATGAAATGAAAATAAAATAGTACAGTATGTAGGCAATGACACAAATGGACAATTTAGAAAAATGTTTTGTCTCTGTTTTATTCCTTGATTATGAAAATGTTGAACCTTTTCCCTGTTTTACATTGCTACATTTATACATCGTTTGTTTACAATTAATTGAAACTGTAATTGCTTTCAGTTGAACAGAAATAATATGGTTGTGTAACTACTAGCTCTCAGTGCGGTTGACATGACAAGATCTTCACTTAGACAATTTTGTCTTTTCCTCCTTAAGTTGACAGAACAATTATTAAATTGTTGTTTATTACTGTCGGACAAATAACAACCCTAACCAACCATTAACTTTGACTAACATAGCAATTAAAAGTAAAACAAAATAAAATCCTATCCCATGTCCTGATAAACTGAACATAAAAAAAAACAATCCAAATACTAAAGCAACTTTCCAACCTGGCAGAGACTTCACCCGATCATGGTGAGCTGGATGCTCCTGCATCAATCTTCATAGCTCATATTATAATATTACCAATTAGATCTAAAAAACAGAAGTTTGTTTCAATAATAGTTAAATCCTAATTTTGATCTTTGATTTTAGAGCTAGAAAAATCTTTTTTTGTTTATTTGTTGTTCCAATATCGTACCCATTATTCTCCTTAACAAATTCTATAAACAAATTAACAAAAATATGATTATATCAAAATTGAAAACAAAACCAAAAATCCAAAACGGTAAAAAATAAGCATTTAGACATTCAAATAATTTATTTATTTTATTTATTTAAAATTAAAACCCAGCCACCAGCTAATGAGCGAAAAGAGGTTATGGGAGAAAGGTCTTATGAGCCATGAAGTATTTAAATTCCTTCCATCACTCTAAGACTTTCCATTCCAATGAAAATAGAAAGAGCTTCATTTAGACATCACTGGGGTTTATACGTCTGAGGGACAGGAAACCGTGATGAGAATATCCGACGTTAGATAATGAAAATATCTCCATCCCGAAACTAAATCCCGGCGTTTTTGGAACGGATATGCTTGTGAATGCCCTCGGATAAATGTCCCGAGGAGAAAAGTTGTTGAGATTTTCTGTTTTATTAAATTGGGCAAAAATCTCATGTAGGTGACAACAATAGGATTTGTTGCTATATTAGCTCCATTTTGTTGAGGAGGAGTTATTGCATCCTATATTTGTTGTGAGAGAATTTATGATTCAGTTTTATACTCCTAGCTATAAAATATAAGCCCATACAGGATATTGTAATAGTAGAGAGTGTGTGAGGAAATAAATTGTTGTAATCTCCTGTTGAATAATAAGATTGTCGATGCCTCAGTTTTGGTGGATGTAGCCCAGATTGGTTGGGTGAACCACATTAAATCCTTGTGTTATTTTTATGATTTTATGTGTTGTGTATGTCTTTTAAATTTCCGTTGCGCATTGTTTGCTCCAACAATTGGTATCAGAGCATGTTGTGGAGCTGGTACGTGTGATAGAGCTGCGGAAGGTGGAGCTTTGTCGTTGGCACAGTTTCGTCAGAAACAATTGCGCCAATTTTGACAGAGGATGGGTTGGTGCGATTTATTTTGGAATAGGCGCACCCATTGGTGCGGTTCCGAGTGTAATACTCGCACCAGTGCGCCAGGATCCCAATTGGCACGGAAACGATGGGTTTAAGTGCACCAATTTTGTCACTTACACTGTTTTTGTTTCTGGTGTGGATCTTCTGTTGTCGAGGAAGCGCCAAGTTCCTTTCGGCGCGCCAAGATTCTTTCGCTTTGGTAAAACTACAATTTATTTTTGTAATCTGAAATTTGTACAGCATAGGGATTTTAGGATAAGGTAAAGGCAGTATAGTATAAGGCAAATGCATTTTTTTTTTTTTAATATTAACTTTATTAAAAAGTTAGAATTGGAAATTGTTTGTTTGTTACAACATGGCAAAAACTCAAAGTGCTTGTTTTGAGACCGAGAAGTTTAATGGCAAAAACAACTTCGAGATCTGGAAAGCGAAAATGTATGATCTACTTGTGCAACAAGGCGTGGTGAAGGCGTTGTTGGGAAAAGCCAAACAACCTTACAACATGATAGATGATGAGTGGAGCGAATTGGATGAAAGAGCATTGAGTGGTATTCGACTGTGTTTGACGGATGATGTTTTGTTTAACATCCTGTCACAGAAAACTGTTGATGGTTTGTGGACAAAGCTTGAGAAGCTGTACATGACAAAATCCTTAACCAATAGGATTCTTCTGAAGTGACAGTTGTACAGTTTGCGAATGAAGGAAGGTACATCTATTACTGATCATTTGAATAGCTTTAATACTCTCCTGGTGCAATTAGAAAGTATAGAAGTAAAATTTGAATCAGAAGATAAAGCTATAACTTTATTATGCTCGTTGCCCGAGTCATGGGATCATTTTGTTACTTCTATAAGTCTTAGTTCATCAGAAACCCTTGAATTTGATGATGTTGTTGGAGCTTTGTTGTCCGAAGAGACAAGGAAGAGGTAAAATTCAGAAACCTCTACATCAGAAGCAATGATGGTCAAAGGTCGTTCTAAAGAAAGACACTTCAGTAGGCACAATGACTCGCATTCCAAATCGAAAGGGAAGAAGAGTAAGGTAAAGTGTTGGTTTTGTGGCAAATCGGGACATTTGAAGAAGGACTGTTTGAAGAGATAGCAAACATCTAAAGAAGACTCTTCGACAGAGAAGAAAGAAGCAAACACGACAGATACAGGTTCGGCATCCGATTCAGGTATGAGTGATGAAGTGTTATCAGTTAATTTGTCTAATCATGATCAACATTGGCTGTTAGATTCTGGTGCATCAAATCACATGTGCATTCATAGAGAATGGTTTAAGACTTATAAATCAATCAATGATGGAGTCGTTTACATGGGAAATGATGTCACATGTAATATTGTGGGAATTGGAAGCATCCGGCAGCAAATGTTTGATGGGACAACTAAAATTCTAACTGATGTAAGACATGTACCTGAATTAAGAAAAAATCTCATTTCACTAGGAGCACTAGGATCAATAGACACTAATGGATATAACACTGTTATTCAAGGTGGAGTAATGAAAATTTATAAAGGAATTTTACTAGCAATGAAAGCAAAGAAGGTTGGAAATCTTTTTCAGTTAGAAGGAAGAACAGAGTCATATCATGTTTCTACGGTGTCTGAAAATGACAGTAGTTCTATTCGTTTATGGCATCAAAGGTTGGGCCATATGAGTGAAAGAGGTTTAAAGATTTTGTTTGATCGTAAGTTACTTCCTAATTTAAAGTTTGTTAAGTTAGATTTCTGCAAACATTGTCTGTTTGGGAAACAAAGCAAGCAGAAGTTTAAAACTAGAAAACATACTAGTAAGGGAATCCTTGATTATATCCATTATGATGTTTGGGGTCCATCCCCTACAACCTCATATGGGAGATCGTCATATTTTGTATCTTTTATTGATGATTTCTTTAGAAAAGTGTGGGTCTACATGTTAAAAAGGAAGTCTGATGTATTTACAGTTTTCAAACAGTTTAGAGCATTAGTTGAAAACATCACTGGAAGAACCATTAAATGTTTAAGAACTGACAATGGTAGTGAGTTTAATTCAAAGGAATTTGACAATTATTGCAAGGATGTTGGGATTGAAAGACATAAGACCACTGTATATACTCCTCAGCAAAATGGAGTTGTTGAACGCATGAACATGACTCTTTTAGAAAGAGCAAGAAGTATGCTGAGTATTGCCAATTTGCAGAAGGAATTGTGGACATAAGAGGTTTCTACAACTTGTTATGTGATAAATCGATCACCATCAATGACGATAGGATGCAAAATTCCTCAAGAGGTATGGAAAGGTCATCCTTGTGATTATTCTAAACTAAGAGTTTTTGGTTGTGATGCATATGCTCTAGTTCCGAAACATCAGCGTTCTAAATTAGATCCTAAATAAAAATGATATGTCTTTGTTGGATATGGTGATGGGACTAAGGGATACATATTGTGAAATCCTACTACTCACAAGATCACCATCAACAGGGATGTTAAATTTAATGAATCCTCTCTTGCAAATTCAGATGTAGATAATAAATTGAAACAGGATAATGTATCTAAGTTTCAACACATTCAGTTTGAAACCAGTTCAAATACTGATGATAGTCAAGATGAACATGGTTCAGATGCAGATCATGAACAAGTTTCAGATGTAGATCATGAACATGTCTCAGATGCTGATCATGAAGAAGTTCCTACAGATAATAATCAGCCAATTGTGGAATTACCAAAAACATCTTTAAGGAGGTCTACAAGAATGAAACATCCTCCTAAAAGGTATGATGATTATGTTACTTCAGTTGCTTTAACTGCTAACAATGATGAACCTTTGTGCTATCAGGAAGCTGTAGAAGGTTCTAAAAGTGAAAAGTGGAAAGAAGCTATGAAGGACGAGATGATGGCATTAGGCAAGAATGGCACATGGGATCTGGTTGAAATTCCTAAAGACAGAAAAATTGTGGGATGTAAATGGGTTTTCAAATTGAAAAGGGGTGTTGATGATACAGAGGACATGTACAAAGCAAGGCTGGTCGCAAAAGGTTTTTCTCAGAAAGCAGGCGTTGACTTTCATGAGATCTTTTCACCAGTTGTAAAAATAGTTTCAATTCGAATTGTATTAGCATTAGTCGCTTTACTTGATTTAGAATTATAGCAACTAGATGTTAAAACTGCATTTTTACATGGAGATTTAGATGAGGAAATTTACATGGAACAACCAGAAGGGTTTGTTCAAAATTGCAACAAGAAATTTGTCTGTAGGCTCAAGAAATCATTGTATGGTCTGAAGCAGTCGCCTCGAAAATGGTACAAGAAATTTGATTCTTTCATGATGAGTGAAAATTATATAAGAAGTGAATATGATCATTGTGTTTACTTTAAGCAATTAAGTAATGGCATGTTCATTATCTTAGTGTTGTATGTCGACGATATGCTTTTAGCAAGCAAAAGCATAATAGAGATCAACATGTTAAAGGCTCAGATGGCAAGGACATTTGATATGAAAGATCTAGGAGTAGCAAGACAGATTTTGGGCATGGAGATTTTCAGAGACAGGAACAATGGTAAGTTGTGGCTATCACAACAGAAGTATATTGATAAAATACTCTTGAGGTTTGGTATGAGCAATGTGAAGCTTGTGTCAGTCCCTTTAGCTTCCCATTTTAAGCTTTCTTCTATTTTATGTCCTAATACAAATGAAGAAAAGGAATATATGTCTTGAATTCTATATGCCAATGTAGTAGGTTGTTTGATGTATGCGATGGTTTGTACTTGACCAGATATTTCACATGCACTTGGGGTTGTCAGCAGGTATATGGAAAATCCAGGTAAAGAACACTGGTCAGCAATGAAATGGGTGCTTCGATATTTGAGAGGCACAAGTGATTATTGTATCACTTATAACAGGAGTAGTGAATTTGTTTGTGGATATGTTGATTCCCATTTTGCAGGTGATTTGGATAAGAGAAGGTCAACATCAGGGTATGTCTTTACTCTTGCAGGTGGAGCTATTAGCTGGATGTCAAAGCTACAGACATTTTGGTGTTTATCCACTACTGAAGCAGAATACATAGCTGCTTCTCATGCTTGCAAAGAAGCGATTTGGTTGTTTTTTTTGGTGTTTGGTAGGTTACAGGACAACATCAAGTTATTTTGTGATAGTCAAAAGTGCAATTCTTTGCTAAGAATCCGGCCTATCATAGTAAATCAAAGAATATACTATCAAGTACCATTTTGAGACAAGTTATCACTGAAAGGGGAGTCTCTCTTGAAAAAGTGCATACAAAGGAGAACTGTGCAGACATGTTCACGAAACCAGTTTTGTTAGAGAAGCTACGTTGGTGTCTAGCTTCTCTTGGCTTGCAGAAAAGATAAAATAATAAAGAAACAGGGTACCAGGCTAATTGTTGTCAAGGTGGAGATTGTTGAGATTTTTTGTTTTATTAAATTGCGCAAAAATCTCATGTAGGTGACAACAATAGGATTTTTTGCTATATTAGCTCCATTTTGTTGAGGAGGAGTTATTGCATCCTATATTTGTTGTGAAAGAATTTATGATTCAGTTTTATACTCCTAGCTATAAAATATAAGCCCATACAGGATATTGTAATAGTAGAGAGTGTGTGAGAAAATAAATTGTTGTAATCTCCTGTTGAATAATAAGATTGTCGATGCCTCTGTTTTGGTGGATGTAGCCCAGATTGGTTGGGTGAACCACGTTAAATCCTTGTGTTATTTTTATGATTTTATGTGCTGTATATGTCTTTTAAATTTCCGCTGCGCATTGTTTGCTCCAACAAAAGTCAGAGGGGCCACGTATTTTTTGTTAATCCTCCCATAGCATGGATTTCCTATAAGCATTATGATATGAGGCTTTTTACGTAGGGGAGGGTTAGATTTTATTATATTTGTTTTATATATAATGTGTTTTTTTTTATATCGTGTAGATGGGGCTTAGCCACATCTTTCAGATATTGTGTTTTTTATTATTTATTATATTTATTTTGTAATATTTACAAATTATAATAATGTTATTTTTTACAATAAAGGGTTAATTTAATTAATAAATAACTAAATTAAAATTATATTTATATATTTTAAATTAATTTATTTATACAAAATTATAAAATATATATGTACATGAAAACGATATAAATTTTTACGGAACATAATTTTAAGATTACCAATTGGAATTAAGTGAATTCTTTTGTTGTTGGAAAGTTGTAAAGTAATATATATATATATATATATATAAACAAGAACTTTTTCACTGATCATAATTTTAAAATCATGAATTGGAATTAAGTCAATTTTTTTGTTGTTGGAAAGTTGTAAAGCAATATATTCATCAAAAACAAGAACCAAAGAAAGCCAAAATTACTCAAAATAAAACAAACCAAAGCATTCTAGAAGTGACATTAGCAAAATTTAAATGCACTGCCCATAATTTTGAAAAAATTAAGGGGTCTTGTTGAGGTCTCAACAATTGGTGACACATAGGGGCGAGGCAATTATCTTTAGTATATGAATAATAGGATTTAAATTTATCAAAAACTGAAAATATAAGTTTAATGGAAATCTCAAACATGATATCATCACCCATGGGTACCACATAAATATATCATGCAATATAAGTTCTAAAATATAAGTACTTGACATGGCTAAAATGCATGGATCCAATCATAGGGAAAATTTTTAATTTATGTTCTTCTCATACTATTGGATAAAAGAGGTAGGGCTAAGAGGATTTGAAATGAGTAGACATCCATTGAATGTAATGTTCCATATTTTCTCAACATTGCTTCGACGTCCACGAATGTCCATAGCCTTGGCGAAGATGTCTCGGTACCATACAAGCATGGCCCCGGTTCCGGTAGGAGTACACAGCCCCAACATGTTTACTTATACTTCCCACACCTTTAAGTTCTTTCAACTCTCTTGTGCTTCCACCCTTTTGATTTTCTTATCAAGAGAATTGTGTTTGACAATTGGGTGAAGAGAGCAAGATGGTACAATAGGTGTTTTTATTTAAATAAAAATAGATGTCATACTTTTAATATTTTACCCCATAGGCTTTTCCTGTATCTACCAATGTAGAGTTTAAATGTGGAGTGGAAAGGGGAGGGATTCAAGGAACATATTAGAGTCTATTCTTTTCTTTGAAAAGATGAACCATACTACCTGGAAAAATTTAAGTGTTCCTCCTAAGACTTTGGGTTAATGTAGGGACAAAAACTTCATAAGGATGAATTTTTGGATAAATGAAAACAACCCTAATGACAAAGTATAGATTACCCACAGTTTCCATTTTTTCTTGAGTAGGAAATCATTTCTCCATATAAATTTTGAAAATATCACAAATCCAATCCCAATAAAAAGTGAAATCAAACCACTACAAAGAGTGCAAACATAAGACTATGAAAATCTTGCAAAAACCATATTTAAAGCATGAAAAATGAAAATTTTCAAATTGCCTAAAAATATATATTCAAAAGTAAGCCATGAAAATATGGAAACTTCAATAAGACAAAACGAGAAAATATATCACAACATAAAGAGAGAATATCAAGTCAATATGTGTGTTTTCACTTAAGTTGAGATCTTGATTAGCTATGTCCTATGTAGTCAATATTAATAAAGATTTTTATTGCCAAATAAAAATTCTAACTAAAAGTGTAGTTAGGACTACAGGTTTACTCATGAGAACTTAATGAAGAATTTACTTCTTTATCATTTCTTGCTTCATAAAAATGAATAAGATTTAACAATCAAATATTATGAATAATCTTATGAACTTAATTAAGATAAAGTCAACAAGATGATTGTAAGAAATAAGTTACAAAGTAAAGTGATTACCTTGGTGATAACTCAATATTAGTTCAAAATCTTCACAACTACGTTATTCACATGAAACACAATAAAAATAAACTAAATTATACTTTATATAAATATAACTGGAAGATTAAAATGAAATAAAGAAAGGAAACTCGAATGAAATCACTGAAGATCTACAAAAACATGAACAATAAATATTAGAAACCAAAGGCAACTAAAACAAGAAAACTAGAAATAAAAACTAATAGGAGATGAAAATAAACATATGTAGACATACCTTGGAGAATCTCATTGTAGTTTACCTTAAATATCTTGACAAATTACTAAGCTAATGGTTTAGAGAAGTAACTTCTTCTCATGTGATATATGAAAAGTATAAAATAGGCATGAAGCCAAGTTGCATTTTCCAAAAAAATTACTTATGTTCAAATATCATCATATTTATCAAATCTAAACTAAGGTAAGCATCAAGCTAATGTGCTATCCAAAAAATAAATGATTTCATCTTCATAATAAGCATTTGGTGAAATATTGGCACTGAATATAAGCAAACACTTGAAAGGGATTTTAAGAATCATTAGAAATTTCATATTTATGCTTAAATGAAGATGTTATCATCAAAATAAAACAATGAAAATCTGCTAGAATGTACATTCCCTTGCATTACAACTATGGATATTCTCTTTGAAAATTTTGATTTGATTTATGTGTGTATGTGTGTTGGGCCTCAAATATGCCCATTTTTCCATTGACGTGTTGATAACATTATGAAGGTTTTCATTTCCCAAAACAAGAAACGAGTTGGTTGGCCAGGGCCCAGCGAACCCATCTCGTTTACCCTCTTGCTTTGTTATCTTAAAGGTGTGCTAACTTTATTTATTTACAGAAGTGTGGTTTGAATCTTGATTTTGTGCTTGCTTACGAATTCTGATTTGTATCATTAAAACAGTCAAGTGTGAACAGATATGTTGTGTGAAAGTTAAATTAAATCACTTCATGTAATTCCTTTTTTCTTGGTTTGCTTTCACTTGGATCATGCAGACAAGATCCTTCCTGCACTAGTGCATGTAGGATCTTGCACTTGGGTTCGCTAGTTCGTTTATTGAAAATGTTTCATTCTTTCTATTTTACATGATTTAACCCATTTATGCAAAGAAAGTGTTATCATCCGAAGGAGGCATCCCTAATACTAAAAGTTGAATTCTTAAAGATTAAAGATAACTTCAAGAAATAGAAAAGAACGTTGTTGCATATCTCAATTTGTATTTTCACTTCACGATTTAAGGAAAAAGACTAGAAGTAATCTGGAATATTACAGTGAACCATTTCAAGTTATATTTGTTCAGCTACAAAACCCCTTTGACTGAAGAAAGTTTTCTTTACTTTCAAAGATTGTTTTTTATCTTAACAATTTATTTCTATTTTTAAGATTTAGTCAATTAAAGCATTCTTTACATGTGCAAGATTATTTCATATTATACTCGCACTTGAAATTCTTTTCATAGTTAACATGCTCTTTTATTTTCCCAAAAGCAAATTGGAATATTTGGTGTAGGAAGCTTTGTTCTGGTACAAGGACTAGTGTCTTGTTACAGGAACAGAGTGCTCCAATGTTATATACATAGGGGGGATAATATGGGGTACCAAGGGAGGTACCCATGGTAATAATGTAATAATGGGATGGGCCATAGTAATAAATAAGGTGGTTAACCCATATTATCCCCCCTAGGTATATAACATCCTTGAACTCCAATATCATCTGGGTAACTCTCATATCTGACATTCATGAGTTATTTATGAGTGAATCATCAGTTAATTGGTTGATCACTATAAGAAACACCACACTACTAGACCTCCCACTAGTTCCTCCAATAGTTGGAACTAGTTTAACTGACTTTAACTCAGTTAAACTGAATTAATTAATAACAACTCAAAATAAACTCAACCAGGGCTCCTATAATGTAGGAGACACTCTACATGACTCAAGTTAGACCCTCAACTTGAATTAACTAAGCCAACTAAGTCAAATTAACTTAGTTAACTAATATACGTTTCCATGAGATGTGGAATTACAAATTTATTCCCAATTTAATTCAAGGAAAAAATTAAATTAGGATTTTCTTGTTGCATTTTCAACATTTCTTGTTGCAATCTTCAAAACTCCCTCTCAACAAGAAAGTTATTCACATATATCCCAATCCAGTGCCTTAGGAATGTTTTGCATGCAACACTTGTCACTGTTGTTGTTGTTACTGCAACATCTGCAACTAAAAAACATCCAAACAAAATAAACTGAATCGATTGTGTCTCCAACTGTTTACTAGGAAAAACTATCATGTTGTTGACTCTACCACTGAAAGTCATGTTCTTCTGTCAACACTACTCTTCACTCCTCAGTATTTGGGTTGCACTGATCCTCTTGCTATTGAATATTGTGGGCGCTCGTAGCAAGGTAATGATCATGAGGAAAAAAACACCTCAATGGACCCTGTCCAAATTTTTGCACTCTTGGAACTATAACTTCACATTGCCCCACCTCTCAACTAGAGGTATGGTTGCATGTGATCCCTATACCCACTTGGATCGAAATTCCCCCCTACTGGAGGTCTCTGCTTGAGTGGATGTCTCCACTCGTCCTCCTCTCTACTTCTCCAATTTTGGTTGCTCCACAACTTGTTGAGGCTTCTTCTAAGGTTGCATATTGAGAGGTAATTCATGCTCCCTCTCAACCACCAAGTCTCTAACATTTGCCTTGCTCATCAAGGATTTCCATGCATTTTGTACCTCAAGTGCATACAGGTTCTTGACTCACTCACCAATCTGTTTCACTTGTCCCGTGGTGATGTGTCTAAGGAAAACCTTTCCTTTGCTAAATATCACATCGTAGCCACAATATTCCAATACCACGATAGAAACAAGATTCTTCTTTAGTCCTAGAATAAAAACCACATATGTGAGTCTGAGAGGGGAGCCAGACTCCCTCTGAAATGTAACTGTACCGATATCAGTCACATTATACCTCCCATCATCTCCAAACTCAATGTTTTTCTTGAAGTCGTTCTCCTCCAAGTCACTAAATATATCTCTATTCCTCTTCATATGGAACGAAGCACCACTGTTGAGATACCCCATGCTTCCCATTACAGTGATTTCCATGCATGCAATGAGAGTAAAATCAAGTTCGAATTGTGAAGTTAGAGCTTCACTTGTTGCTGCTACTGCAGGCTCCTTCTTGCTTGCTTTCTTATGTGGACATTTTGTGGCATAGTGCCCAAACTTGTGACAGTGAAAACACTTGATGTTGGATAAGTCCTTCTTATTTCCCTCCTCGCTTTGGGACTTCTTTCCCTTAGATTTATTTTCTTTTCCTACTAATGAAAACTTCTCTTCCACTTCTTTGGATGAGGTCTCATCTCTGTTGTTCCGCTGAATCTCTTCTTACACCAAGTCGGACCACAAACGCTCCCACTCTGGTATCTTCTCCTTCCCATTTACCGAATCCTGGTAGTTGTGCCAGCACTTGGGAAGGCCCAGAAGTGCTAGGTTGACTAGATCATATTTAGCAACTGTAAGACCAACACTTCCAAGCTCATCCCAACATTGGGTGAACTTTTTCAAGTACTTTGATATTGTGTCGCCGTTCTCCATCTTGATTTTTCTGAGCTTGTCCTTCAGTGCCAGCTTCATGTTGTCACTATTGTTTTAAAACAGGTATGTCAAGGCCTTCCACATTGCATAAGGAGTCTCCTTATCATGTAGGTTTGAGACAATATGATCTCAGACTCATTTTAGGATAATCCTTCTCGCCTTTGCAACACATTTTCTCCACTATGCCAGAGCTAGAGCATCAATTGTTGGAGTCTTAGGAATATCTTTGTCTATGAATTCCTTAAGCCCGTTGTCTTCCAACACTGCCTCCATCCTATCCTTCCAGGAAATATAGTTCGAAGTACCCTTAAGGGCATATTCGAGTTTCAATTCGTAGAACGACATCTTGCTGGCTCTGAAGTAGATACTACAAATTTGATTTCACCCGCAAAAGACAAACTCGTATTCTCCTCTTCTAGAATGATTTCTACTCTGATACCATGTAGAAATTCCTTGTAGACTCAAACCGCTTATGTAATTTTCTAAAATAAAAGACTTGACTCTACTCTACGCATCAACGAAAATAATTAATCGATCGAGAAATCACGAAGCATACAAGAGAAATAATTCAATCAACACATTACACAATGATTTCCTATAGAAATCCACAACTAAAAACCCCTGTTATTTGTATATTGCATTAGTCAGAAAATATGAGAATATTACAATGCTTTTCTCAAGCCTAAGCAACCTCTACACTATCTATATTCGTCTCACCGCTTCTTAAACAAGCCCAGGCCAATACTTAACCAAATTATTGCTTGCCCAAGTCCTTATTTTCTTGCGTTGTTCAATGAGGAATTAGCCCCCTATTAATTAGGGAAATTTCTCAAAGGAATTGCACAATCCATCATAGGCATTCCTCTAATTGCATGCAACACCTGTAAAATTCAGATGATTATACAGTTGATAGTACACTATCCCTGAACTCCAATATGAACTGTGCAACTCTCATATCCGACATGCTTGAGTTATTTATGAGTGAATCATCAATTAACTGGTTGATCACTGCAGACAACACCACACTACTATAACTCCTACTAGTTCCTCCAGCAGTTGGAACTAGTTTAACTGACTTTAACTTGGTTAAACTGAATTAATTAATTACAACTCAAAATAAACTCAACCAGGGTTCCTATAATTTAGGAGACACTCTACATGACTCAAGTTAGACCCACAACTCGAAATAGCTGAGCCAAATAAATCAAATTAACTTAGTTAATTAATACAAGTTGTCATGAGATGTGGAATTACAAATTTATTCCCAATTTAATTCAAGGACATAATTAAATTAGGATTTTCTTGTTGCATTTTCAACATTTTTTGTTGCAATTTTAACAAAGAATGTGTGCTTATGTGAGGGGAATAATATTTAATGTGGTATCTATCTTGAGACATGCTTTGACAATTATGTGCTTTTAATTAATGCATGTGCATTGTTGTTAAAGAATGTATGACATGGTATTTTGTTTATGTTTTATATATGCACATGAATAAATGTTGAAGCATCATTGATAAAGATTGATTATTGGGTGATTATCTAATCATGATATCAAAGTTTGTTGATGACAAAAATGACAGGGAAATATGGTGACTTATGAAAAAGATAGATTATGTTTAACAATGTGGCATGTAAAAAACTAATGATCCAAGTAGATTGAAGAATGTCAGTCGCAGGTTTGGATGATTATCTAATCATGATATCAATGTTTGTTGATGACAACAATGACAGGGAAATATGGTGACTTATGCAAAGGATAAATTATGTTTAACATTGTGGCATGTAAAGAACTAATGGTCCAAGCAGATTGAAGAATGTCAGTCGCAGGTTGATCCACTTACAAGGAATAATCAGACCACAAAGACATAGAGATTGAGGATTTGTGGGTAAATGATATCATGATTAATGTAATAACCTTTAGATGGTTATGTTGTATTTAAGATGATATTTCCTTGTACATTTTATGACAATGGTCATGGGGTGGACTCTCTAACAATCCATTGAGTGAGAGGTGAACACCCTCACCAATGTTTAATTTTATTAAACGTTCGTTGGTTTTCACTCTATGGGGTTTCCAAGCTATATCAGTGTTCAATGATGTTATTTCCTATTGTGCCATTCTGTTGAATGTGCGGTAACAATGGATATTATATTATATAACTTACTATTCCTCTACTAGTGTTACTCTAAGTAATAATGAAGATAATATCTAATGGTCAATAAAATAATATGGAATAGTAATTCAGAAAATTACATGTTGGTAATTTCGTGAATTCTTTCTAAATCCATACATTTTTCCTCAAGGTTACCTGGGAATGTTACGAAAATAATGCTCCTTCTAGACACCATAAAAACTAAATTTACTTAACACTATATATTATTAATAAGGCATTAGATAATGCACTAGGTTTTCGATCAAACCCATATTACTTTGAGTTTGACCTTAAAAAAATTCAAAATTTATAAATTTTAACATTACACATTAAAATTTATTATTTTTGAAAAACAATTTAATTAATTTATTATTAATATGATTGCCTATTAGATTGAACATATTATTGTTGAGTGCTTTGAACTTAGTGTTATGCATTTATGCTAGTTATATAATGATTTGATTGTATCCCATCAAATGCTTAAAGCTTTGTTTGACAGACCAATGTTGGGATTCATGTTGTTGGTAAATTCCTTAAAGCACTTTTATATCTTTCCTCGAGAGTAACGTGAAACATGTTCACACACCAAAATTGGTTGCCTACATGAAGTATTTTGCCAAAATTAATTAATACATATGTAAGTAGAAATATAGTAACATAATTTTTTTATTAAGATTATATGATATAAATTTATTTTTAT
>APFE031089377.1:32177-63836 GCA_000404065.3 Pinus taeda | reverse complement strand
AATATAAGTTCCCATTGCTTTTGAATTAAAAAAAAAATAAAAATTGAATTGGTAATAACGAGATATTCCAGAAAAAAGAGCCTAAATTTACCCTTTGGTTTGATGACATCACACAAAACTATATTTACATCATATTAAACCCCCATGTGACCTAAAGGAAATTGCAGACCCTACTAGGATTCAATGGAGTAGAATCTAGCTATTAGACACCGCAAGACACACAACTATCGAAAAGTTATGACTTCTCCGCTTACATCGCCCTCCGTTGGCCCTAAAAAAAGGGGTGCCTTTCATAAATAGGGCAGTTAAGGTTTAATTAAACATGTTCAAGCCCTAATTAGTACGACAGCATATGTTTGGGGCCAATCGAGGCTTAATTAAAGGGACTTCGACGAACTTTGAGATTCATTAACACTTGTTTAACCAATTTAGATAGTTCGAGAACTTATTTAATGCCATATTAATTTAACCACCCAAATAAGATCCCTATGTGGTAACACTCAATTACGCAACTTGTCTACATCTTGTTAAAGGCACACTAGCTATATATATAAGACACATTATATATATTTAAAAACTTAATATGTATTTTATAGTTGATAATATGGTTTTCCAACGTTACTACTTGCATGTATACTAACACCCACACTAGCACGTGGTGTTCCCCATACTTTAGAGGGGACAACACTCTATGCACGTGTGCACATAAAATTCATGTGCATTTACAAATGTAAGAGTTGGAGAGGTTTGCTTAGGGCTTCTTGAACACAAATATCTCGCTTTTCTCACGAATATTATAATATTATCATTGCACGTGGTATGTCTAAATGCCACTGGCTCTGCAGGAGAGGAGAGATGATATAAAAAATTCATTAATATGTGAGCAATCATTAATTATGTAAAACGAAAAGTTTACTTATCATTTCTTTTTATGTTCTAAGCTAATTTTGGATGGAATTGTGAGGACCCTTTGATCCCTGTAACCCTAACCCTAGTCAATAAATTATTGTTTTTTTTTTCCTAAATTGTAATGATAATGAAGTTTGAGAAGAGCTTCAAACTTTCAATTTTTTTTGGGTTTGAAAGATGAAATTTGAGGATAATTTTTGAGTTTATTTATTTATTTTAAAAATGGTGTCACAGGTAAATTCATAATTTTTAAGATATAGCCTTAGTTAATAATAAAGTTAAAATTCATTAAATTATATATTTATTATGAATTCAATATGTTATTTATGGATTAAATTGTCAATTTTAGTAAATGATTTTTATGATATATCTATAACAGAAGAATAACTATTTATATGGAATGCTATTTAAGTATTTGTATTTAGATATATTTATTATTCTAAATTTACAATCATATATCTATTATGAATTCAACATGTGGTTTATGGACTCAGTTGACAACTTTACTTAATCATTATTATGGTATACTTATGAGGAAAGAATAACTACCTATATTTAATGTTATTTGAGTAAGTATTTGCATTTAGATATATTTATTCCTCTAAACTTATTACATAAGTCGACAACTTGCATATGTTAGATGACTCACAATGATGATGATTTTATCCTTAGAGATTTAGTGTCAACATAACTTAAAAGCTCTTGAAAAAGGGTATGAATCTTTAACTAAGAGATCAAATTATGGTCTTTGACAAAGCACCCATTGTATATGAATGGAATCATTAGAGGATTAATCTTGACAACTTTTGTGAAGTTTTCAAAGTAAAGATTAAATCTGATTGGATTTTCTACTATTTCCATGGCTTGTCTTAGTGTCCATCTCTTTGAAGAGGATCATTCTTTGATGTATTTTGGAACTCCTATGGAGTTTTTCCCTATTAGAGTGACAAATTTACTTAATCATTATTATGGTATACTTATGAGGAAAGAATAACTACCTATATTTAATGTTATTTGAGTAAGTGTTTGCATTTAGATATATTTATTCCTATAAACTTATTACATAAGTAGACTACTTGCATATGTTAGATGACTCACAATGATGATGATCTTATACTTAGAGATTTAGTGTCAACATAACTTAAAAGCTCTTGAATAAGGGCATGAATCTTTAACTAAGAGATCAAATTATGGTCTTTGACAAAGCACCCATTGTATATGAATGGAATCATTAGAGGATTAATCTTGACATCTTTTGTGAAGTTTTCAAAGTAAAGATTAAATTTGATTGGATTTTCTACTATTTCCATGGCTTGTCTTAGTGTCCATCTCTTTGAGGAGGATCATTCTTTGATGTATTGTGGAACTCTTATGGAGTTTTTCCCTATTAGAGTAGCCATATTTGATGTATTTTGGAAATCCTATAGAGTTTTTCCCTATTAGAATAACCATTTGGATGTCATTTATTGAGAAAATAAAAAGTACCTCAACACTTGACCTTATGGAGACCTTAATATAGTAGGTCATACACGATGATCAAATTCATGCCTAAGTAAATGAATAATATTTATTAGTGCTGTGATGTTTGATCCCAAGATAATAAAGACGGGGTTAGTGAAGAGTCTTCTAATCTTATCAACAATGCTATTCAAGCTCACTAATTAGTTTATAATATGTACTCTTATTTTCATGGCAACATGCCCATCAAAGAACCATGGTCCCTTTAAAGTAAAATGAGCCAAATGAGTGTGAAACCTTCTTAGCTTTCAAAGTCAAATATGACAATGAGTAATCCACAATAAATATATGGACTCTAGATTTAAAGACCTTTCTTAGCTCTAAAAGTTAAACATGACAATAACTAATCCCTAATATATAACTTAGTTGTCTAAATTTAAGGAGGGAAAACATTGTCATTCCTATTGCAATATGTGCATTGTTATAGAAACTTCCTCATCATTTATAAAGTGGAATTGTCTCTTATCTCTTGCAGAGATAACAACTGTCACAAAAAAAATGGCTTACAATATATGACATTAAAATTACCATCATTAAAATTAGTATTAAATTAAAAGAAAATGCTACCCAAAACCAAAATTTAAAATAAATAAAATTTTTAACATGAAAAATATGTTATAAACTATTTCTATTTCATAATTACTATAAAAATGAAATTATTTTACAACCACCAAAATAATAATATTAATACACATAATTTAAAAACAAAATATTAATACATACCTAAATTTGTATAAAATATATTATATTTTAATATTAAAAATACAATATTATATATATAATTCAATAAATAAACAACCATAAATCCAAAATCATTTATAACGAATAATTTGAAATACTAGTAACCGTTAATAAAACACAACTTCAAATAGTAATATTGAAATGAAAAAATATTGTTTCTAAATATTTACACCCTAAAATCAACTTACACCTGCACAAAATTTTAAAAACTTTTTAAATCCAATCAAGAATTTCAAAACTCAGTTTTTTTCAAAAACCAAACTCAAATACGTTGCGGAAAAATTAAAAACCTTGCATGATTCTCATAGTTTCTTTCGTCTCATAAGAAAGTAAAATAATATGCAGAAACAAAATCTCTCACACGCAAATTCTATATCTCTCGCACACACATCATGCAAATTCTACCAGCTGGCATGAGATGGACGAATTGTTCTCCCGTTCCAATGAGCACATGACTTCCATTAGAAAAGCTCAAGGATGCACGCTTACACCCATATCAAGGGGGGACACTCCTTGCTCTTTCCAAAATTATCCTTTTAATAATGCTGTTTCAAAGTTATTATTATAACATTTTTTTGGTGATTTCAATGTTTGTATGTCAAAAGCAGTAAAAGTCCACAATTGCCCCCCTTCTCATGATTTTCTTCCCTTTTTGCTCTTTGCCACCTTTGCGCCTTATTGGTGGATTGATGGTGATCTTGTTTAGTTTGGGATTTCAATTTCAATGGCAGAGTTGCATTCACCGGGCATGCTGCTGAAGGCCAGATGGGAGGAGCTGCATTCAGACACCACAACAGCAACGACAACATTATGTAGACAGTCAAATATAGCTTCAGATTTAACGTCTCAGACTTCAAATGTTGGTGGGTTTGTGGTTTCCCTACCAAATTATTCGGCAGGAATTCGAGCTTCATGTGTTGTTGGCAATGGGCATGCCAACCCCACAATGCCTTCTTCATCCTTTGTTGGTCAGCTGCCTTACATATCCATTGGGAACAGTAATCATCACGTTTCATCATTATCTGAATCACCATTCAAGCTTGAATGCACAAACAACATCCCCAGTGAGCAAGCTCCAGAGAAGCAGCAGTCCGTTGGAGGAAATGGGGTGAATGGGTATGAAGTGAATGTTGGTCGAGTTCTGGTTGAACTTGAAAGAGAAAGACAGAAAAATGCTGAATTGCTGGACAGGCTATCTTCTTTAGAAGCACAGTTGCAAGAAAAAGGGAAAACTTCTTCAATTTCATTTGACCAGGTAATCTTATTCACAAATTTCTGGTTTAGCTCTCCTATGGTATTTTGAAAAGAGATTAGATCTTTCATAGCTTTACTTCAATTCTAGTTATTGCCCATTACAGAACCTTACATTGGATTACTGAAAAAGATGCGATAAATATGTTGAAGCACTAGATGGAAGAACCCATATTGTTATTTAAGCCAGTGTAGAAATAGGCTGTTTGGTCTGTCCCTGAAAACAGAGAGAGAATTACATAAAGCTTGTCAAGGGGAAAAAAATTAAATTCCAGTTGCCAAGTGCACTGGTCTTTGATATCACAGACCTAGAAAGGAAATTATTTGGTAACAGCTTGAACATCATCTCTAGAGCTCTCTTTGTGGTCCCCTTTTGATTGTTGTATATTTGATGCTTTCTTAATTGCAAGCTTACTCCAAATCGAAGTGCCATACTTGTTGGTGAGGATTTTGTTCAAAGTTAGTTTGACTATCTACTCTTTAAGTACGGACCATACATTGGATCTCACCAGCTTGGCAGTGGCTTAAATCCCGTGCAGGACACAAGGAAGTTTTTGTCTTAAAATCGGGTCTTAGATTGGTCGAGTTTAACTTAAACAGAGCAATCTTAAGCAGCGTAAAGAAATGATATATGTTAACAACAACAGTAGTTCCACATCGTGAGAGGAGATGAGTAATTGGAAGTACAATTTTTCAGTTTGGACATAAATAGGAACAAAGTGAGAAGGGAAGATCTGCTAAGATAAAGTAGGAAGAGCTTGTTCAAGAGAATATGTAGGTTGTGTTAAACATGGGAAACCAGCTTGTACAATATGTGAAAGGTGGTGAGCTTACATAGGTATAGGCCTGCTGACATGGAATGGACACCTAATTTGTGATTGATCTCTTGAAGAAGATGAATATTCTAGCAGTTTTCTCTACACCATGTCGTTGGAAATTACGTCTACACACTAAAATATCAAATCTACGAAAATGTAAACATTTCTATTTACAACAAATGATGAGCATAAAAATTGACATACTAGACTTAAGTGCTTAACAACATTTAAAAATTAATGTCTTCAAGATGACTGGTATCATTTAGGACTGGTCTCTTGGCTTATGGGGAGGCTCGGAAATCTCTCGACACAACAGACTGTTAAAAAACACCTAGAACTGGTATCTCTGTTTCCTGTCAACCTGTCACTCCCCTTGGAGAGTAGATGACATTAATTCACTTTGAGTGGATATAGAAATATCCAGGCCCCAGATGCATAGGAAATATCTCAATTTTCCTTGTGCTACAGTTGTAGACATGCTACTCCAAGGAAAAGTTTGAAAAGTGAATTAGAAAGGCTTCACAAATAGAAGCCTCCAAGATTGATCTGTAAACCAATTCGTTTCCTGGTCAAACATGAAAGCCTGATCCTTTATTTCTTCTTAAAACGTGTTTAGAGTTCTAGGGAATCAGCTTGTGTGTCTAGCCTGTAATTCAGTATATGTGGTATGGTCCACCCTTGCTGTAAAAGTAAAGGCTCAGAGCAACTTGTCATTTGCACTGCAAAGCACTTTCGAGAGTCCATTAATAACATGTAAACTATGTTGTAGCACAACAATCTTTACAAATGAAGACATTAATATTTTATACTTATATTGATGGTTAAATCAAGAGCTCTGATAATAATTGAGGATGAAATGCTTATAAATAAACAAGGGATTACCATGCGTGTTGTTAATGGTTATAACTTGGGTATATACCTTATTTAACCCACAACAAGCTTGTCATAGATGCCCAAGTAATATCCATGGTGTTTGACTTCCTTAGCTATGCTTCGAAACTTTGATTGCTAATTATGATTGTGTTATGAGGCAATTGAAAAATTGAAACCACAAGAGGAAGCTGGATAGGTTAAAATGGAAGAGAAGTTGGTGGACTATGAGGAGGGAGAGGAAGTCCTTCTAAAGTCCATTTTAAGCTCTAGGGACACTCTTAGACACATGGAAGGGCTCTAGGGATTTCAATGAGGAGCCAGAATAAAGGTCCTTAGGAGCTTTCGGGCCTAGCAAAAATCATAGAGAACCCTATCTATGTGACAAAGACCTCACCAGGAGGAAAAGCAATGCCTACTCACTGTCCAAAAGACAGGACTTTAAAGTTGTAGCACTCTGATGACATATACAAAGGACAATAATAACTTAGAAAGTATACGTGATCGAGCCAACAGAAGGGAAGCTATTGTTGAGTCTTTCAAGGTGTCATCCTTATTGTTAGTTGAAAGAGGGATCGAACAGACCTATTGCTATGAAGAACAGAGATTTTAGAGCTTTGATATCAGTTTCAACAATGAAAAATGGATCAGTTTTGGGCAAGGTCTTGGACCCTTTCTTAGGCAGAATTAGTAGGAGGCAGAGAGGAAGTTTTGAGAAAGAGAAGAAATAAAGCTTAGGTTTCTTAGGTAACAAGAGGAAAAGAAAGTGTACAAGTGATCCAAGTGGATGTTGGTGGCCACCCACCTATCCCATTTGGAACCCCACGACTGTCTCTTTCAGTTTTTAGTTTCCGTAATTGTAGCACAATTTACTATTTTTAGCAGTTTTTCGGGTCCTAAACTTCCGGAGCCGTTTTGAGGCCCTAAAAGACGTTTTTTGGGAAATCTGGGAGCAACATGGGTCCATGGACCGATGTTGCTCTTCCGAAAGTTATAGTTCTCAGATAGATCTTTCTAATGAGCTATTGTAATTGTCAAACGAAGATCGGGTGCCAAAGTTGTGACCTCGAGAAATTAATGTACCAATTTACCTAAACGAGGCCCACAATTTGGCGTTTCATCTTCTAGGGTTAGGTTTTGGGATGTTAAGGTTTTTCCATTGTTTCTCAACAATAAATAGGCCTTTGAGTCTCATTGTAACACAGTTCAGAGGCATGTAGCCGCCACATCTCTTCTCAGAGATAAGCTACCATCGCCCTAGCTGGTTTATTTCCATTTTTGTTTGTCAGCATATTTCAGTGTTTTACATTAATGAAATGAAGTATTATTTCCGCTGCATCTTTGTGTATATGGTTATCTCTGTATTTTGTTGCATTCCTGTTTAAATCCGGATCAATGGTATCAGAGCAGTCTGCTTTTTCTCTATTTTTCTTTGCATGTCCCCAACAAGGTCGGGATATAAGGAGTTAGGGCTTGAACTGGTCGAACCTTTGCAAGACCAACCTCGCAAATCTCGACGACCTCCCATAGCGGATGAAAAGAAAGACGAGGGGCAGGAGATCCTATCAAAATCTTGCTCGAAGAAGCCCTCGAGCGGCAAAGGAACGCGATGATGGATAGCTTTGCGCAGATCCTTCAGCGGCTACCCAGAGGCGATGCATCAACTTCCAACAGCTACTTTGGAAACGCCACACCGTTTAAGGTACAAGTTAATTTTGAAATCCCCATCTTCGAGGGTCAAAGAGACGCAGATGCCATAGATAAATGGTTAAATCTGCTAGATGGATATTTTTCTGTTCATGAATTTTCGAGTCGGGAAAAGATTATTTTCGCTCTTCTCAAAGCAGCCCCCCACGTCAAGGACTAGTGGGAAACTTACTGCGGGCAGAAGAATGAAAGTACGGGCTCACTATTTTCAGCCGCACCCACTTGGGATTCATTTCGAGATGTCGTCAAGGAGCAGTACTACCCTGTCAAAAGCTCTGAGGACAAATACATCAAATGGACCACACTGCGGCAGGGAAGGGACCAAGATGTGCCGGAGTTCACAAACATTTTTCATACCCTTCGCACACAATTGGGTATCAAGGACTCTAAGTTGCATTTGGTACTCAAATACCGCGACTGCTTAGATAGATACATCTAGGAAGAGATGGAGTTCTTGAACATCTCCTCGCTCGACACAGCGTACCGATACGCTGACAAAATTGAGCAAAAGTTCAAACAGAAGAAGCGAGACTTTGGATCTGCAAATCTGAAGACCAAAGGACAAAGCCAAGGCGGGGTGACCCAAGACAACTCGTAAAAGCCACAAGAAAAGAACAACATGAAGTCGAAGAAAGACACAGGAAAGTGGTGTGAGTTCCACAAGAGTCCCACTCATAACACAAGTGAGTGTCGGACCAAGCAGTCGCTGGTGGCCGAGTTGAAGGCTTCAGAATCAAATGCATGTTTCGACTCTGAGTCAGAACCCGACAAGGGGAATGGCAAAGGGACGCAGATCATTGATGCTGAGCCCAGTGTCACTGTTGCAACCGCCAAGATCCAGAAGAATGACCCTGAAGATCTAGAGGAGGGGGAACGTCTTTTCCACTCACAAATGTGGGTGAAGGGTTCGCCGTTGCAATTCATTGTCAACAGTGGCAGCCAAAAGAACCTCATTTCAGCAAAGGTCATGAAGCGGTTGGGCCTACCGACTACACCACACCCGCAACAGTACAGTATCGGGTGGCTTCATGAAGGACGAGATCTCAAAGTTCGCCAGCAGTGTCGCCTTCCCTACAACATCAAGCCCTTCACAGATGAGGTATTGTGTGATGTTACACCTCTGGATGTTTGTGATGTATTATTATGCCAACCACACTTGTGGAGGCGACATGCTATGTATGAGTCAAGGCCTCGCGTTGTCATTCTTTCTTTGGATAATTCATTATACAGGATACTGGAGGTAGCCCCACCTATCGCCACCTCTTTGATCTCTACTAAGAAAGGCAACGAGCTCATCTCCCAGACTAGGAAATTCATTTTCTGTCTGATTCACTCCCAAAGTAAGGGGAAGATCATCACCACATCCATGACCCCCGCGAAGGGTTCCTCCATGCAGTAGCAGCAGCAAAGGAATACGGTCATGACAGAACACAGGAACAACTTCTCCTCACCCACAAGGGTACCACACAAGCTTCAGGTGGGCAACAAAGTTTGGTTGCATCTGCAGAAAGAACGTCTTACAAGAGCCCATCTGAAGCTCTGACCACGCCGACATGTTCCTTACACCGTTACTAAGGTTGTGGGAAATAATGCTTTGGAGCACAACATTCCTCCATTCCTTCGCCTGCACCAAGTGTTCAATGTGTACTGCCCTCGACGATGCTTCCCACCATTACTGGACACATCCGAGATTGCAGAATAGCTCACCAGGGACCAAGTTCAGCAGATGGAGGAACTCAACGCAATGAGGACCATTGCTTCCTAAGGGGGGAGGAATGATCTAGGTGGATGTTGGTGGCCACCCACCTATCCCATTTGGACCCCCATGACTGTCTCTTCCAGTTTTTCAGTTTCCGTAATTGTAGCACAATTTACTATTTTTAGCAGTTTTTCAGGTCCTGAACTTTTGGAGTCGTTTTGACGCCATAAATGATGTTTTTTAGGAAATCTGGGAGCAACATGGGACCATGGCCCAAATGTTGCTCTTCCCAAAGTTAAAGTTCTCAGATAAATCTTTCTAACAAGCTATTGTACGTGTCAAACGAAGGTTGGGTGCCAAAGTTACAACCTCGGGAAATTGATGTACCAATTTACCCAAATGGGGCCCACAATTTGGCGTTTCATCTTCTAGGGTTAGGTTTTGGGATGTTAAAGGTTTTCCATTGTTTCTCAACAATAAATAGGCCTTCGAGCCTCATTGTAACACAGTTCATAGGCATGTAACCACCACATCTCTTCTCAGAGATAAGCTACCATCACCCTAGCTGGTTTATTTCCATTTCTGTTTGTCAGCGTATTTCAGTATTTTACATTAATGAAATGAAGTATTATTTCTGCTGCATCTTTGTGTATATGGTTATCTTTTTATTTTATTGCGTTCCTATTTAAATCCAGATCAACAAGGCCCAAAAAGGAGAAGGTAAAACTAGTCCTAGGGAAGGACCTAGTGATGGATGAAGTTAAAGACTTAACAAAGAGAGCCCTCACAGGGAAGTTAATGGGGAAACCAGTTAATGAGGGGTCTTTGAGAGTTTCGTTGGAGAAAAATTGGTGTGAATATTTGGGATACATTCCAAAGTTTAACACCCCAATACATGGGTGGATTACATTTGAATTTAGGTTTGAGTTGGACACGAGAAAGTATTGGCCAAAAATTGGTAAGGGTCATATTCGCTGTGCATGAAGTGATGGAGGCCTGGTTTTGACCCCTGAAAGGAAACCAACTTCAAATAATTATGGGTGATGCTGTTAAGTTTATCAATGGAGATATGGTGCAAGAACACTCTAAAAGTCCTAGGGGACAGTTTGGGGAACTTCATTGGCCTTGAGGTGGATTTTTAGTCCAAGTAGATGGAGAGAATTTTAAAATCCTACTAGAGTTAAATCTTAAATCTCAGAGAAGGAATATTAGAGGAAATGTATATAGTTTGAGGGTTGTGGAAATTTACACAATCACTAGATTTCTTGGAATTACCATTTGGGTGTTTAAAATGCTATAGTGTTGGGCATATGTGGCAGGATTATTCAAAAAAGGAAAATAGGTTGGTTTGGAAGAAGAGAGAGCAGGGTTCTCAAGAAGGAACACAATATCTAGAGAATGTGGAGACAAATGAATTTGAATAGGGAAATCTAGAACCATATCAAAATTAGTCCAAGAAGTCCTAGACATTGTTGTAGTAGAAATGGGGAGGAGAAGTCTAGAATAGAAGAGGGAAGAGGATGTAAAGTGAGTAATTTAAGCAAGGATGAGTCAAAGGTGATGGAAATCCTAGAAACAGATGGGATGGATAATTCTTCAAGAAAGCATCCAAAAGAAGATTTGATTATCAAAAGCAAGGTTGCTTGGAAGTGAGAGCGCAACAATTTTCAGAAGCTTCCAGGTCCGGAGCATTTTTGGGAGCATTTTTTATATAATATATATTTTTAGATATTTTGATGCATATATGTCAACGAAAGCATGTAGAATGATGAATTAGTTATAAAAAACATGGATTAAACCATATAACATCAACCATCTAGTGGTTATAATCTTCATCAACCACAAGTCCACAACATCTTGATTCTCATCAACCTTAAAGTTTCAAAATTCAATATATAACATTTGTCATCACTAAAGTTGTACTTGTAACCATTACAAAACTATAACAAAGAATATCAAACATGAAATGAAACATTTCACGAAGCATCATATTCATAATTCATTACCAATGATTTATAATTTCCAACTTCAAACTTCAAACTTAAATTGTCATATATTGTTTACAAAAAATACCATAATAAATATGAAAGATTCAACAGTTATAAAAAAAATTAGAAACTAGAAAAGACAAGTAAATCTACTATCTACTAAAATTTCTTCTTGCCACGAGAAAATTCTAATTTCTTTTCTCGTGATCTATGAACAATGGGAGTCTCCTCCTGCATAGTCCGACTTTGCAGTGGTCGTGAACCATGTACAAAACTAGAAGGCAGATGACCTCCATGCAGTGCTGTAGATGGAGGTGGCGACAAAGCTGGTGCAACTTGAGCTGTGATAGTGGATGGAGGTGGTATTGTTGTTGATGTTGCTTGATGACCGTCATCCTCATCGTCCAAAAGTTCTGCTTCCATTTGTTCTAAATGTAAGGCTCCATCCTCCATATTATCCTCCTTTCGGTTGTTGTCCCAAGTGATATATGATCTATCAAATCGAGCCTGCTCATAATAATGTGTCAACTGTTAGTTTATGTAGCTCGGACAGGTGTTCTAGTCTCAGATAGTTGTGAAAATTTTATCTATTGCAGCTACTGGAATTTATTCTTCTAACTGAAAATTTAATTATGTAGTTTATTTTCTACAAAAAACAACGAATAAAATCACAACTGCAATTTTCAACATAAAAATACTATGAAAAATAAAATACTGGAAGCTGAGAAATTTTAGCACACTCACAATAATTTTGACATGGTTATTTTTAGACAATTATCCTCGGAAAAATCCAACTTGGGAAAATTGGTGCAACAAATGAGAGTTTTATTATTAATCTTCAGTAGCAATTTTGAGTACAATAATTTAGATGCCTAGCTGGCAATCTAATATGAGGAAAACACTGGCAAAAATATTGTGAGAATTTTCTCTCACACCACAACTATTCTCTGCCTCTGAAACTGCCTCCCTAGCCTCTGTGCTGAGCTCCTTGCATCACCCTCTGCACAGAGCTCCTTGCCTCTCCCAAGAACTGGAAATCTTCCTCCCGAAATGTTGTTGCCCTCCTCTTCCACCTGCTACTCACCCTTTGGCTCTATCTTCTATACTAAGCTACTACTACTGAGAAAATTGAACTGCTTGGGCAACTGAGTATCTGCACTGGATGATTTCTCCATCACCACATCGACTTCCTCTTATAATCCACTATTGGAGCACCAACGACTAAGATCAACACTTAATCAATGGATAGGATCATCTTTGAATCAATCCATCTGAGTTTCTAGATGATTATCGCCTTATCACAATCAACACTGATTAATTAACCATATTCCCTAAGTTTAGACTTAGGAAATATTTAAAAATCGGTTAATAATCTAATTGAGACACTTTTAGGCGGAATTTCTAGAAACAATTTCTGGGTTTTGGAGATCCCATGTATTCTAGCCTCTCCGCCAAATTTCGTGGCTAGAACACACCCGGTGCTACAAAAACTAACACTCCCTCTTAGTGAAGAATGTGTTCTAGTGCTACTGCACACCCTGTCTATGCATCATCTTGTCATGTTGCTGATGTTTGTCGAAAATGCTCACCAACCATTGCGCAAATCTGATATACTCTGCATCTATGTTGTTGTTGACCTTGTTGAACTGTTGTCAACACTGCAACTCCCTCTTCATCTGTTGCTGCTGCAATTGCAACATCTGCAACTGAAAATCATCCAAAATAGCCTGTCCTTGCTACTGAAACGGGTTCTCCACCATACCCATCTGTTCTCTAAAATAAACGAACTTAGTTCTCTGTAGAGCTTTCATGAGTATATCTGGAACATGCTCTTTTGTCGGAACATAATGTAGTTGGATTGCTCCACGTTGTACACAATCTCTAATGAAGAGACCGAATATCAATGTGCTTTGACCTGTAATGAAACACTGGATTCTGAGAGCTTTATGCAACTCTGATTATCACAATAGACATTGGTCGCCTCCATCCTCTGCCTGAACAAACTTACTAGCAACTTTTGAAGCCATATAGCTTCGCATGTAGCTGTGCTGGCTTCCATATACTCTGCTTTTGCAGAACTCAGTGATACTGACTTCTGCTTCCTGCTACACCAAGAAACCATCCCTGATCCAACACTGAAACAGTACCCGTAGGTACCTTTCTTGTCCACTGAACTGTCTGCCCAACATGCATCTTTGTACCCACAAAGTCTAACGTCATCCCCTCGAGTATATCTTAATCCATACTCGATTGTGCCGCGAACATACCTCAGAATATGCC
This sequence comes from Pinus taeda, assembly GCA_000404065.3. Classification (NCBI taxonomy): domain Eukaryota; kingdom Viridiplantae; phylum Streptophyta; class Pinopsida; order Pinales; family Pinaceae; genus Pinus; species Pinus taeda. The sequence goes on along the minus strand of APFE031089377.1, from coordinate 50,055 downwards.
TTGTTGCTGCCCAATGTACCATCTTCGTCTCTACCATGCACTGACTAAGGGTATTGTCTATGAAGCAGATATCTAGCCTAGTGTTGACCAAATACATGAGAGACCCAATAAGCTGTCTATACAAGGTGGGATCGACATCCTTGACATATGATGCATCTATCTTCTTCAAGTTGGTGAGCGAAAATTTTCACGATATTTTGCTTGTGTTTTCCTCAGAATAGATTGCTAACTTGGCAGGTAAATTATTGTACTCAGAATCGATGTTGAAGGTTAATAATAAAACCCTTTGCTGGAGGAGGCGTGAGTTGCTCTAGCGAGTTGCTGGAGGCAGAGAATATTGTTAGAAAGAATTTTTGGAGGCAGTGTGTTGAAAATTTGGTAGCTCATGGATGAATTTATAAAAATAGAAAGTCTAAAAAATAGAAATTCTAAAAATAGGAAGTCTAAAAATAGAAAGTTTAAAAAATAAAAAGTCTAAAAATAGAATTTCTAAAAATAGGAAGTCTAAAATTAGATGTTGAAATTTCTAAGTCTAACATGTCAGAAATTCTTCCTGCATTATTTGGTTTATTTCACCTACTTGTTTATTTCTTAACAAGTTATTTAACCATATAAATACTTAAAATAAACACAAATGTAGTCTTAACTCATCTACAGATCATCAACTGAAATTAACAAATACACAAGGGACACCGTTATTTTTGGACAATCGTCCCCGGAAAAACCCAACTTGGGAAAACTGGTGCAACAGTTTTGAGGGTTTTATTATTAAGCAGCTTTCTTGAGTACTAGGGTGCGAAACTGGTTCACCCAACAGAGATTTCTATCTGGCAGTAATACGGAATACCACTCTTCGGAAGCAGATATTCAGCAAGTCTGCTCCACGAAAATCCTTCCAACGCTTCTCCGAGGCTCTACGTCAGCCCTGCTGGCCTCTGCGTAGCTCTAGAACCCCCTGCGTCAGCCCTCTGCTGCTTTGCGTCACCCACGTAGGCCCTGCTAGCCTTACGTAGCCTCCTCAATCACTGCGCAGCCCTTCGACACTATCTCTGCCTCTCTGCTATGCACTCATTGTCCCTTGCTGCAACTCAGATCACTTATTCGAATTTTCTTAGCAAACCCCGCTCTAGAAAATCGAACTGACTGGTCAATCCTGATGTATCTCCAACTGACCCTCAAGCCTCCTCTTATACCATTCCTGTTGAGTCTTCAACGGTGGAGATTAAATCTCCAATCAATGGATAAGATTAGATTTGGCTTGATCCATGTCTTTTAGAACATTCTCACCTAGTTTTATATTAATACCCAATAATATTTTAATTTTCCTAAGTTTAGACTTAGGAACTCCATTAAAAATATTAATTATTTTAATATCTCTCTAATTGGGTAGAATTTCCCCAACATTTCTAGGTCTTGGAGATCTCATGTGCTTTAGTCTCTCCACCAATTTTCATGGCTAGAGCACATCCAATGATACCCCAAATCAACACTCCCTCTTAGCAAGGAATGTGCTCTATTAATGCTCCACTATTGAACATCACCCTAATCATCCGGCACCAGTACCTGTGTTTATGCTTGGCCTGCTGCCTAACATCCTCTGTACTGCTTCCCATGGTTCTGCCACTGCCACTACTACATCTGTACAACAACTCCCTCTGCATCCGTGCTACTGTTGGTCCTTCCTCCCAACACTGCATCTGCACTGTAGCTCTCTCTCATCATGCTGCATTGTGCTGCCCATAGCACTACCACTGCTAATTGTTGCACTGCAGCTCAGTTACTGAGAAGTAAGTAACTAATCTACCCAGCTGCTGACATCCTTGTCAGGCTAGAAGCCTCTTGGTGCTGAAGCTCCCTTTGCTGCTATCATGTGCTCCCTCTGCTGCCTCTACGCTATTGCAACACCTTTGTGCCTCTTGCACTAATGTAGCCACCTTTGTGCCTTACTGCACTGCTGCAACTATCTTTATGCCTCTCGCATTGTTGCAACTTCCACTGCGCTGCCACAAACCACCGCACTCTACCACTGCCTTGTCGCTCCATTCGCATCTTTTTTCTATCGACATATGTCATCCTGTTACTATCTCTCGGGGCTCCCTTAGCCGGATATGATCCAAGAGTATGGGTACCTCAAGGATCTTGTCCCACATCTTCTATAGTCCTCCTGACTATAGTGCGATGTCTCCACACCTCTTCTCTAGAGGTGCATGAGCACTCATGGCACAATCGTCATTCGTCTTGACTTCTTTCTCCGCCTTAGCCGGAGCTGCCTTGGAGTCAGAAGCTTTTCCCTTATTCTTCTTCCTGGGACACTAGGTTGCATAATGACCCAACTCCCCATAATGGAAGCATTTCACCTTGGAGATGTCCTTCTTCTTCATCTTTCCTTTTTGTCCCACAGATGCCAAAGCCGTATCCTCCTCCTCCTCTTTCTTGATTCGACCTCCTTTGTTGCTACTTCCAGTGTTGGTTAGCTGTCTGATCTCTTCTTGGCGAAGAGCTGCCCACATCTCTTCCCATCCTGGAAGAGTAGCTCTGCCCAAAATGCTTTGGACAAATGTCTCCCAATCCTCGGAGTCTGCATTCAGGGTGGTTCTCACCATGAACTCCTTATCCGGCGTGGCCCCTATGAAAGCAAGTCGGTCCTGAATCTCTTGCAACTTGTTGAGGTATATATCTATCTGCTCCCTCTTCTACATCTGATATGACCGCAACTGATTCTCCAACAACATCCTCCTCTGTACGGAAATGCTTTGATATAATGTCATCAAGGTATCCCACATCTCCTTTGTCGTGTTCTTATCGGCAATATGTTGTACTACATGATCCTTGACCCCATCAAGGATTATGCACTTTGCCTTGGCCATTGCATCCTCATACCTTTCATTATCAGTTGGGTCGACTTGGATAGCCATAGTTCTCAAGGCGAAGCCCTTGATGCGATGTCTATCCAGAACAGATAGGATCTTGGCCTTCTAGATGAAAACGTTGGAGGCCCCGTCCAACCTGTCCTGATCCCTCAGTTCGTTCATTGCCATCTCTGCCCTTCTCCGAAACTCCCTCTGAGTCTCGACTACCCTCTTGGAAGTTCTCTTCGAGACTCCCTCTGAGTCTCGACTTCCCTCCTGGATGTTCTCTCCTAGACTCCCTCTGAGTCTTAGTTTCCTTGCTGGAAATCTTCCCGCCAACTGTCGATCTGCTCCTCTCCTAACCTCTTTGCAACTACAACTCGGATCTAGACTTCTTGGCTAGAAATCCATCAAGGCAACGACTCCCTCTACCTTGATTCTGTCTCGTTAGATACTGTTCTGCTTCGACAGCAACAGTACCCCACCAACTTCCCAATCCACAATCTACCCACAACTCCCTAGGCCCCAACAGTTGAAGAAACTAAGCCTCTTAGCTCTGCGCAATCCTGGCAACGCTGAATCGCTCCTCTGTCCAACTGTGTCAAGCCTACCTGACTGAGTAGGATTATGTGGCTCTTCATGAGCCTCTTCTGCCCCTCTCTGCCTCTATGCTGGCCTTATCTCTGGCTCGAAATGATGATGTAGGCCCTCTGCGTCACTCCTTCTCTGCTGCCTTCTGCTTAGGAACAACTCCGTCTCTCGAGACAGTTGTTTCTGTTGCAAATTTCTGATTACACTGGTGCCTTCAGTCCTCTTGTGATTTGCAATTCTCTGATACCATGTTGAAATTTCTAAGTCTAACACGTCAGAAAATCTTCCTGCATTATTTTGTTTATTTCACCTACTTGTTTATTTATTAACAAGTTTTTTAACCATATATATACTGAAAATAAACACAAATGCAGTCTCAACTCATCTACATATCATCAACTGAAATAAAAGACAAACATGCAAGGGAGACCGTTATTTTTGGACAATCATCCCCGGAAAAACCCAACTTGGGAAAAACGGTGCAACAGTTTTGAGGGTTTTACTATTAAGCAACTTTCTTGAGTGCAACTAGGGTGCCAAACTGGCTTACACAACAGAGATTTCTATCTGGCAGTAATACCTCTCTTCGGAAGCAGATATTTAGCAAGTCTACTCCATGAAAATCCTTCCAACGCTTCTCCGAGGCTATGTGTTAGCCTTGCTGGCCTCTGCATAGCTCTGGAACCCCCTATGTCAGCCCTCTGCTGCTTTGTGTTAGCTCTCTGGCCTTCTACGTCACCCACGCAGGCCCTGCTAGCCTATGCGCACTCTCTTTGGCCCTCTACGTGGCTCCTACTAGCTTTGGAACCCCCTAAGTTCGCTCTCTGTGGCTTTGCGTCAGCTCTCTAGCCTTTTGCGTCACCCACGCAGGCCCTGTTAGCCTCTGCGCAGTCTCTCTATCCCTCTGCGTGGCTCCTACTAGCTTTGTGTAGCCTCCTCAATCACTGTGTTGGCCTTCCAACACTATCTATGCCTCTCTGCTATGCACTCATTGCCTCTCGCTGCAACTCAGATCACTTGTTCAAATTTTCTCAATAAATCTCACTTGAGAAAATCAAATTCACTGATCAATCTTGGTGTATCTCCAATTGACCCTTAAGCCTCCTTTTATACTTTTCCTATTGAGTCTTCAACGGCCGAGATTAAATCTCTAATCAACGGCTAAGATTATATTTGGCTTGATCCATGTCTTTTAGAACATTTTCACCCAGTTTTATATTAATACCCATTAATATTTTAATTTCCTAAGTTTAGACTTAGGAACTCTATTAAAAATATTAATTATTTGAATATCGCTTTAATTGGGTAGAATTTCCCTAAACCATTTCTGGGTCTTGGAGATCTCATGCGCTTTAGCCTGTCCATCAATTTTCATGGCTAGAGCACATCCAATGCTACCCCAAATCAACATTATAAAGTCTCAAGCTAGTAAATCACCTTGCATCAATTGGTAATCAAGTATTGTTGATAAAAAATCACTTCTTATCATTAATCAATCCTAATAGTTCAATCTTGATTTAATATTTTATCATCAATATTATTGTTATCCTCTTTATGATATTATTATTATTATTAAAAAGAATTTCAAGTCACTCAATCATGGCTCTCAATAATATTCTCTTACACTCTCATTATTGGCATGGCATATTCCTCTTACACTCTCCTTAATGCTCTTACACTCTCTTACACTCAATAAAAGCACGTTGTAAAATATTCTCTTACACCCTCTTACACTCAATAAAAGCATGTCATAAAAGATTCCTCTTACATACTCTTCAATGCATATGTTACACTGTCTCTTAAAAGCATAAGTTACAAAGGCATGCATACCTCTTTAATGGTATGAGTTACATTTTCTAAATGGGCATGAATTACACTCCTCTTAGCATGCAAATTACTCCTCCTTTATGGCATGGATTCGTTGCTCTTGCTATATATATGGCCTCATTCTTTCTCCCCTCACTACTTGTGCACTTTGAAATAAGAATTCAAATTTGAGAGATAGTTGGAGAGAGTTGAAGAAGATTGTGAGAGAGAGACTTGGAGAGTAAGAGCAAAACTTGGCGAACCAAGGTGGATTCAATGCTTTGATGTTTCAGTGTTGATTCAATTGAAGGGAAGGTTGATTCAGTGTGTGCATCTGCTACTGCTACCAATGATCTTCATGCTACAGATTGTTCAGATTTGGGTGAACTTACTCATTCTCTTGTTCTCTAATTGTACTATATATCCCTGCTAAACAATTGATTTCTAATAGAAGAAGAATCTGGTTGGGTTATCCCCTTGTATATTTTTCCCTGTTCATTAGACCTAAATATCTTTGTCTACTTGTTTTCTTGGTTGTCTTCTATTTTTCATATGTCTTATATGGTGTATGTGTGAAAATTCCTAGATCTAACAATCTCAGGAATCCTAGATTGTAAATTACATTACAAGCTTATTTCAGATTTCTTCTTGAAACATTGAAGCAAATTACTGAAGCAGCCTACACCAAATTAATTATGATTCTGAAACATAGAAACTGAACAAGGAAAATAGAAACTGAACAAGGAAAATAGAAACACATAGGACACCGTTATTTTTGGATAATATTCCCCGTAAAAAACCAATGCAGGAAAACCGGTGCAACAACTCTGAGGGTTTTATTATTATGCAGGAGAAAATATGAGTACAATTCTAGGATGCTCAACAATAAATCCGATACAGAGAGAATACTGAACAAAAGACTGGTGAAATGATCTTGCCCTGACATTGGAGAATTAGTGATTAATCCTGCTACACTGGAGGCTCTGCATCACCCTCTGTGTGGCTTCTGCGCAGAAATGCATCGCTCCCGACAGTTTCTGTGTCATCCCTCCTAGGTATTATGTTGCCCCTCTTCCAGATCCTCTGCTGGCTGAGAAAATTGAACTTCTGCCTTCCGGACTCACACCCGGCTCCCGACAACTGAATTTTGACTTTCCTTAGACGGAAACTTGACTTCCCCTCAAGGACTGCGTTGCCTCTGCGCCAACACTACATGGGCCAATGTCAACCTTCCTCTGGACGCCTTTCTGTTTTCCCTCTGCCTCGCACTCTTCGAAAATTCCTTCTTCCGGATTCTCACTCCCCCTCTGCTGCAAGAAATATCCTTAATCAATTTTTCCTCCTGAGAAATTTTCACTTCAGAAAAATTGATTTCCTTGATCTCTCTGTGTCTTTTCCAAATGAACCTCAAGCCCCTTCTTATATCTTCTTGTTAGACAACCAATGACCTAGATTAAATCATAATCAAAGTCTTAGATCGTTTTGGCTTGATCCATGTCTTTTTTGGAAGTTTCACCCTTGATTAGATTAATACCAATTAATATTTTAATTTTCCTAAGTTTAGACTTCGGAACCCCATTAAAAATATTAATTATTTTAATAAAATCATTTCTGGGTGGAATTTCCCAAAATAATTTTTGGGTTCTTTGGACTACATGTGCCCAAGCCTCCCTGCAAAATTTGAGACTTAGAGCACATCCGATGCTACCCCAAATCAATAATATGTTCTATCTACAATTGCTTAAGTAATATTGCAGAGAAAGAAAAAAAAAGTTTTGGAATAAGTAATTGTTGTAGCATAGAATGTCAAAATTTCAACACAATGCGAGTTTTGGGATAGGTTGTGCATATTTCTAGTTTTGCCAGTGTGTGTTGCTGAAAGGAGATGTGAATTGCATAAAGAGGAGATCCGAGTTTGTTGCAGAGCTTCGATTTGGCTAGTATTAGTGGAGTAAAGATATTTTTGGAGATTTGCTGGTAAGAGGAAAGCAGTCTATGTAATTCTCAATTGCTGAAGAAATAATAATAATATAAATCCTCATCTACTATACTGGTTTACCCCACACCAGGGTTTTTCCAGGGACATTTGTCAAAAAATATTGGTGTTCATTATTTGTGTGTGTGTGCAATATTTTCTCAGTTCTTGTGGTTTATTTCTTTTTTGTGAAGTTGCAATTTTGTTTTATTCAGTATTTTCCGCATACAAATTGAAGAAGACAAATAATCAAATTTGATAGGTGAATAATAACTAGTAACTACAATAGTATTAAAATTTCACATGATATCAGAGAAAATTTGAGGGTAGAAGAAGGCTATCCACAGGCACAGGAAGAGAAAAGCTAAGGGTTTAAAACCTAGTTTGAGTTATTCAGTTTATTTGGGTTTTGCTTATTTTTTAGGGTTTGTAAAATGGCCTTAGTAGGTTGAAGAGATTAGGACAGATTGGATGAAGCCTCAAACTTTTGTGTTTGGAAAGCCAAAATTTCCTTGTTTTTGGAAGAAAATGGTCTCAAGTAGTATGCGACCAGTGTGATAGAAGTTCTAAAGGATCTAGCACATTTTTCAACATACCAGAAGGAAGATGCCATAAAACAGAGGATAATCCTTGATGGAGTCAAGGACCATATATTTCCATATATTGTTGAGCTAGATATAACAAAGAAAATGTGGAACGCAATTTTGAAATTGTTCTAGAATGCTACCACTAACAAGAAGCTATTTCTTAGAGAAAAGTTGAGGAATACAAAGATGCTCAAAGGTGAAGACGTTACCAGTTTCCTCACTAGACATAGATTGGTAAAGGATGAGTTAGTTACAATTGGAGATAAACCAGATGATGACGAGATGGTGCGTATAACCTTGAATGTCTTTATGAAGTAGTGGGATATATTCATCTAAGTGATAAATGGATGAGATTCACTACTGGGTTGGGATCGATTATGAGGTGATTTCACCCAGGAGGAGCTCAGGCTTAGTCTTTTCAGTGGCAGCAGCAGTAGGACTCAAAAGAGTGAGGAGCGACAAGAGAACGTGGCCCTAGCTGGGAAGGGAAAAGCAAAGAAAAGGAGTCCAGCAAGGGGCCGAACCCAAAAGGTGAGAAGTAGAAGAAAGACGTTTCTAGGGTCAAACGTTATGGTTGTCACGATTTCGGCCGCTATGTCAGCAATTTTCCCCAGAGGAAGAAGACAAATAAGAACGGAAAGAAGCAAACACCAACTTTAGCGAGTGCAGGGGAGTTCTCCAGCTGGATGGATCAAGAATTTGCACTAATATCTTGCCTATCTAGCTCGACCTCACTGTAAAAATTTCTAAATCTACACATTAGAAATCCTATTGCAGTCACTGGTTTATCATCAACTACTCGTTTTTACATTCAAAAAGTTATTTAATTATTAAACAACGATGAAAAACACTACTGCAGACTACACATACATACAGATCTTGAACTGAAAAATATAATGAGACAAATACACAAGGGACACCGTTATTTTTGGACAAACATCCCTGGAAAAACCCAATGCGGGAAAATTGGTGCAACAACTCTGAGGGTCTTCTATTATTAAGCTGTAGTTCTGAATAAAACTCTAGATTCCCTCTCGGCTATCCAGTTACAGAGATAAAAATATACTGGCAGAAACCTAAGTGAGATTACCTCACTTCATTCGGAAAAATCTCTCCGTTTTGGCAACTGGATTCACTGTCCCTGGGTACAACTGCACTGCCCCTTCGCAGTAGCTGCGTGGGCCTGCATGGAGCACACTGGGACTCTGCGTCAACACTGCACTACCTCCTCTGCCTCCTGGAGCTTTGATGTCAGCCTTCCAGGCTGATTCTGCTGCTCCCCGGTTGAATTCAAATTTCTGCTGGAGGGTGGCTCTTCCCCTTCGCTGGAATTGCGTGGGCCCTTCCTGGCCCAACGTCAGCCTCCCAGGGTCTGCGCTGCCTCCTCTGGCGTCTCTCTGCCTCTCTCTGTTGTGTATTCAAGGTCCCGGAGAAGATCCTCCAACCTCAACTATCGCTGCCCCTCTGTTGCAACAGATCACTTGTTCGATTGTTTTAGCAAACCTCGCCCTAGAAAAATCGAACTAACTAATCTCTCAAGTGTATCTCCAACCGACCCTCAATCCTCCTCTTATACTTTTCCAATTGATGAATCAACGATTGAGATTAAGACCCTAATCAACGACAAAAATTTAAATAGACTTGATCCTCGTCACTTAGAAGCTTCTCACCCATATTTTTATTAATACCCATTAATATTTTTATTTTCCTAAGTTTAGACTTAGGAACCCATTAAAAATATTAATTATTTTAATAACTCCTCATTCGGGTGGAATTTCTTTAAACAATTTCTAGGTTCTAGATATCTCATGTGTTCTAGCCCCTCCACAAAATTTCGGAGTTAGAGCACATCCGATGCTACCCAAAATCAACAGTCCCTCTTAGCGAGGAATGTGCTCTAGTAATACTTCCTCATAGAAGCATTACACTGATCTACTGCATCGGTTCTCTCTGTTGTTGATGCTCGGCTTGATGCCCTTCATCCACTGCACTGCTGCTTCATGTACTGCTGCCCATGACTCTACCACTGCTACATCTGTACTACAACTCTCTCTCAATATGTTGCATCATGTTGCCCATAGCACTGCCACAGCTAACTGCTGCACCGCAAATCAGTTACTGAGAAGTAACTGAAATTGCACCCAAAATTGACATGTTGGTCAGTCTGGATGCCTCGTGATGTTGAAGCTGCCTTTGCTGCTAATATGTGCTCCCTCGCTGATGCTACTGCACTGCTGCAAACTGCTCTATGCCTCTCTCAATGCTACAACATCCACTGCGTTGCCTCAGAATTTGGCACTCTAGCTTTGCCACTGTTGCTCCATCACATCTCACACCAACTGACACCCATCATTCTGCTACTGTCATTAAGGGATCTCGTCGCTGTATGTGATCCCACAGTTTGGGCACCTCAAGGATCCTACCCGTCTGCAGTCCTCTTGACTATAACTTTATGTCGCCCCACCTCTTCTCCAGAGGCGCATGAGCACTCATGGCACAATCATCATCCTCGCTTTCCTTGTTAGCTTTCGTTGGAGCAGCTTTCGAGTCAGAAGCCTTGTCCTTGCCCTTCTTCCAGGGGCACTGGGTTACATAATGTCCAAGTTCCCCACACTTGAAGCATATGACCTTGGTAAAATCCTTCTTCTTTCTCTTCTGATGCCCTTGTTGTCTCGATGATGCGAGAGCTGCATCTTACTACTCCTTCCTGACCTAGGCTCCCTTGCCTCTGCTCCCTACCTTGGTCAACCTCCTGATCTCTTCTTGTTAAAGAGCTGCCCACATCTCCTCCCAACTAGGGAGAGTAGCATTGCCCAAGATACTTCGGAAAAATGTCTCCCAGTCCTCAGTCGCTGCATTTAGAGAAGTCCTGACCATGAACTCAGGATCTGATGTAGATCCCACTGAAGTCAACTGGTTGCGAATCTCTTGCAACCTAAGGAGGAAGGAATCAATCTCTTCTCCCTTCTACATTTGGTACTGTCTCAACTAATTTTCTAATAGCATCGTCCGCTAGATGGAAGTGCCCTGGTACAAGGTGGTCAGCGTCTCCCACATCTCACTTGCTGTTTCCTTCTCAGCAATGTGTGGTCCTACATTATCTTTGACCCTGTCTAGGATCATGCACTTGGCCTTCACCTATGCCTCCTCGTACTTCTTTAAAGGATCAACGCCAACCGGAACAACAACTATTCTCAAGTCATAGTCCTTGATGCGATGTTTATCTAGGATTGCTAGGATCCTGGCGTTCCAGATGAAAAAATCGAATGCACCAACCAGTCTGTCCTGATCCCTCAATCCATTTACTGCCATCTCTACTAAAAAAATAGGACTAGTTCTCTTCTCCCTCTCCTACTATTAATCTAGCAAGACTTGGATCTGGATTTCTTTGGGGCAAGAAACCCTTTAAGGAACAAGCTTCTCTAGACTCCCTTTGAGTCCTAATTTCCTTCCTGAAAATCTTCCGATCAAATGTCGAATCACTCCTCTCCAATCCTTGTGCTGCTGCAACCTGGATCTAGATTTCTTTGGCTAGAAATCTGTCAAGGCAGTGACTCCCTCTACCTCGGCTTTGTCTCCATAGACATTGATTCGCACCAACAACAACAACGTCCCACGAGCTCCTTAGATCAAATCTGTTTTTCTTCTCCATCCCTGGGAACTGAATGATTCAAGCCTCTCACGCTCTGCGCTGGCCCAGAGAGCTGACGCGGGCACTACATGAGCCTCTGCTTCACTTTTTTGGCTCTGTTACTCCTTCAACTGCTCCTTAGCCTTTGAAACGACGCTGTCACTCAGGACAACTGCTTCTTTGCAGCAAATTCTCTAGATCTCTCGGCTGGTGTCTTCAGTCTCCTATGATCTGCAATGCTCTGATACCATGTGAAAATTTCTCAATCTACACATTAGAAATCCTATTGCAATCACTGGTTTATCATCTCCTACTAGTTTTTACATTCATCAAGTTATTTAATTATTAAACAATGATGAAAAACACTACTGTAGACTACACATACATACAAATCATGAATTGAAAATAGAATGAGACAAATACATAAGGGACACCGTTATTTTTGGACAAACGTCCTCAGAAAAACCTAATGTGGGAAAACCGGTGCAACAACTCTGATGATTTTCTATTATTAAGCAGTAGTTATGAATACAACTTTGGATACCCTCTCGGCTATCTAGTTACAAAGATAAAAATACACTGGCAGAAACCTCGGTGATATTACCTCACTTCACCTGGCAAAATCTCTCCGTTTTGGCAACTGGACTAATTGTCCCCGGCTACAATTGCACTGCCCCTTCATAGTAGTTGTGTGGGTATGCGTGGAGCACACTGGGAAACTGCGTCAGCACTGCACTGCCTCCTCTGCCTTCTGGAGCTCTTACGTCAGCGTTCCCGGCTGATTCTAATGCTCCCCGACTGAATTCGGATTTCTGCTGGAGGGTGGCTCTTCCCCTTCGCTACAAATGCGTGGGCCCTTCCTGGCCTAGCGTCAGCCTCCTAGGGTCTATGCTGCATCCTCTGGCGTCTCTTTGCCTCTCTCTACTATGTGTTCAAGGTCTCGAAGAAGATCCTCCAACCCAACTATCCCTGTCCCTCTGCTGCAATAGATCACTTGTTTGATTTTCTCAGCAAACCTCACCCTAGAAAAATCAAAGTAACTGATCTCTCAAGTGTATCTCCAACTGACCCTCAAGCCTCCTCTTATACTTTCCCTGTTGATGAATCAACAGCCGAGATTGAGTCCCTAATCAACGACTAAGATTAAAAGAGACTTGATCCTTGTCACTTAGAAGCTTCTCACCCATATTTTTATTAATACCCATTAATATTTATATTTTCCTAAGTTTAGACTTAGGAACCCATTAAAAATATTAATTATTTTAATAACTCCTCATCCTGGTGGAATTTCTTCAAACGATTTTTGGGTTCTGTAGAGCTCATGTGTTCAAGCCCCTCCACAAAATTTCGGAGCTAGAGCACATCCAATGCTACCCAAAATCAACACTCACAAGGAGTTTGGTATATAGATAGTGGGGTGTCATTTCACATGACAAGAGTTAGAGAGTACTTCTCCAATTGTAAGGAGGAGGATATTAGATTCCAGATCCAGCTGGGGAACAAGTCCAAATAAAACCTAGTTGCAAGAGGGACTATTTTGTTTCAGAGGGAGAATGGCAAGTCAATTCTAATTCATGATGTGTTGCATGTGCCAGGCTTGGGTGTGAACTTGATTTATGTATCTATCCTTCAAGATAATGTTGAAATTTGATGTTCTATGCTGAAATGATTACTTATTATGAATCTTCTTTCTGCTACAATATCAATTAAGAAATTGTAGATAGAACATAAACCATATGCACAATAGAACGCAACCAAGAACACAATGAGAGACAGATAATTTAGGTCCAATGACTAGGGAAAAACCCACAAGGGGAAAACCCAACTAGATTCTTATTCTATTAGAAATCAATTGTTCAACGAAGAAACAAAATACAATGAGATATCAAGAGAATGAGTAAGTTCACCCAAATCTGAACTAGTTGTAGCAAAAAGATATTTGGTAGCAGCAATTAATGCAAACACTGAATCACTTTGGCTCACCAAGTTCTTCTCTTACTCTCCAAGTCTCTCTCTCTCTCAATCCTTCTTTAGTTTCTCCAACTCTCTCTTTCACAAGTTAGAATTGTCCTTTCACAATGCACAAGTAAGGAGAGAAGATATGAGGTATATATATATATATATATATAGGAGGAGCAACGAGTTCATGTCTAAAGGAGGAGTAACTCCCATGCCTTGAGGAAGAGTAACATATGCCAATTTAAGGAGAGGTACAAATGCCTTGTAACTCATGCCAGAAAGGAGAGAGGTACGCATGCCTTGTAACTCATGCCATAAAAGGAGAGAGGTACACATGCTTTGTAACTTATACCTTAAAGGAGAGAGTGTAACATATGCATTGACGAGTACGTAAGAGGAATCTTTTATGATGAGTCTTTAATGAGTGTAAGAGGAGTGCAATGAATCCATTAAGAGAGATAGAGTAACACTTCATTAAGGTGAGAGAGAGTTACGAGTGCCATCAAAGAGAGAGGTGCGAAGTGGCATGATTGAGTAGCAAGTAGGAAAGGTGACATGTATTTCCTTTTTGATAATAATATTTAGTATTATAAGGATAATAATAATATTAATGATAAAATTGATGATTAAATAAAAATTGAACAATTAAGATTGGTTAAGGATAAGTTAAGTGATTTTCTATCATCTATACTTTATTACCAATTGAAGTAAGGTGGATTACTATTTTTGGAAAGTCATGCTTGAAATGATAGACATGACTTTCTATTTTTAGAAAGTCACTCTAGAATCGCCAGAAAAGAGATTTTATTCAAGGAAATTCATCCCTTAGCTACCAATTTTCAACACTTCCTCTCAGCTAGGGAGGAATTTCTTTCTGAAACAAGGATCTCTGCTTTGGAACAATGATGTTACAATCTAATGAAGAAGAATCATCATAGGGGAGATTCATCTATCACCCTATATTCACTTGGGAGGATTACCACTTGCCAACACATGACAAGGATCTCACACAACCAAGTCTCATCTCTGCTTGGGGGGATTACCACCTGTCAAGGATCATGCACAACCAAGTCTCATCTCCGCTTGGGGGGATTACCACCTGTCAAGGATCACACACAACCAAGTCTCATCTCCGCTTGGGGGGATTACCACCTGACAAGGATCACACACAACCAAGTCTCATCTCTGCTTGGGGGGGGGATTACCACTTGACGAGGATCATGCACAACTGAGTCTCATCTTTGCTTGGGGGGATTACCACTTGACAAGGATCATGCACAACCGAGTCTCATCTCTGCTTGGGGAGATTACCACTTGTCAAGGATCACGCACAAATGAGTCTCATCTCTGCTTGGGGGGATTATCAATTGTCAAGGATCACGCACAGTCGAGTCTCATCACTCCTTGGGGGGGATTACCACTTGTCAAGGATCACGCACAACAGAGTCTCATCTCTGCTTGGGGGGATTACCACCTGTCAAGGATCGCGCACAATTGAGTCTCATCTCTGCTTGGGGTACCACTTAGCAAGGATCACGCACAACCAAGTCTTATCTTTGTCGTCCATAACTGCCTCCTCTAGGAAAGGTCACATCCGTCAGTCCAAGTTTCTCTCTAAAAACCAATAACTTACCTTTGGACAAAGTCTTGGTAAGTATGTCAACTATTTGATCAACAATTGCAATATGATGTAGTCTCACTGCTCCTCTTTGCACCATGTTGTCGCACAGATTGTCTGGGAGTGGGACAATGCTCAGATCGGGGGCTGTCACCCTGATCCCTGATCTCTCTGTTTAAGCCGTCTCCCGAGGCTAAGGGGGGTAGACCCTATGGGATAAAGGAAGACCAACTGTGGACCAGTTGGGTTGGGAGACACAGCAAGGCAATTTAGAACCTGATTGATTTTAGAAATTAATGTACCAGTGCCTTATGGAGTTAATGATTAAATGATTATTTATTAAATGTTGCAGAAATATGAACTTTGTTGTAAAACAATCATTTATCATCAAATATCACAAGCGAAACAAGCTATTCAATAAACTCAACGCTTTAATAATGATCCAACAATTAAATTTCTAAAGATTGAATGCTTTGAACAACCATACAATTTAAATGCTTACCAATTACCACTTTCATATAGCTAACTTTAACTAGATATTTAAGTGCATTTAACTATAGAAAAGTGGAATGGAAGGAAGGAAAGCGAAAACATTGGAGAGGATGGCAGATGGGTGGGTCAGGGGAAGAACAAGCAGGAAGTCCGGAACGAGAGAAAGAGTGTTAAGCAGACGACAAAGGAGAAAGAAAGCTTGCAGGAGATTAAAAAATATCAACTGTCCAAGGAAGGAGAGGTTAGGAACAAGAGGATGGAGCAGGAGTTGACGGAAGAAGAAGGAAATCGCAGGGAAGGAGAAATGGAGACCGGGAAGGAAGAGTGCATGGTGAAGGGGACTTTCGAGGTTGGTCAAGGAAGTCGGGGTAACACCAGAGGAAGACCATCCAGAATAGGTAAGGGTAGAAGGCGCAGGGGTCGTGGGAGAATGGGCAAGCTAACCGCTATGAAACTGAGACACCGCCTCCAAATCAATAGAAGAGAGGACGTCGAACCACAGAGCAGATAGCTCAGGAAGCAGAATGAGCGTACAACGAAGGGACCAACGCGGAGATAAGAAGGATTATTGATGAGTTGGAAAATAAAATTCTGGAGGAGGCCTCAGATCCAAAAATGGAGGAATGGAGCATTCTTCTACCGGACCCAGGGAACACAAGGGGGCGCCTATCGCTGTATAAGCAGGCACTGCATGTTTATTGGGTTGTGAAGCGTCTATTAGCAAAAGCCATGGAACAGGTCGCCGAGGAGATGGTGGAGATAGCTCAAGGATTCCTGAACTCTAAGTTGCACGAAACGGGGAAACGAGACGAAACGCGGAAGCGAAACGAAACGCGACCTCCCCAAATTTTGGAAACGGGGAAACGCGAATATATATAATAATATTTTATATATATATAATAATATTTTATATATATATATATATATTAAAAACATTTAAAATTTTAAAAATTATAAAGCATTAATGAATTATGATACATTTACTTAAACATTTTAACATTAAGATTAAATTTACATCACAATGATCACATTTACTCATGAGTCATGAGTCATCACATAATGCAAATAAAAATATAGGAACAGGAAAATCCAAAATCAGCCTTTATTTATATTAGTATATGAGGCTGCAAGTACAATAAAGACTATAAGGAAGCAAGTCTCAAGAACTATAGAGACAAGTCACAAAAGACTAAGCCTCATCATAACAATCCTCATCAAAAATAGAAGCAGCAGAATGCTCAAGAGAGGATGGTGGTGCTGAAGAAGATGATGCACCAACTCCACTTCCAGAATCCTCCTCAATATTCAGGGCAGCAAGAGAGAGCTCCAAATCAGGATTTTCTGCATCCACATCCCATTCTTTAGAAGGACCACTGTTGTATTCTGGACCCCTACGAGATGCAAGACGAAGGTTGGAGTGCACATAAACAAGATCCTCTGCTTTCTGTGAGCCCAACCTATTGCGCTTCACAGAATGAATAAAACCATAAGTGCTCCAATTCCTTTCTGCTGATGAAGAGCTTGCCACTTGTGAAAGAATACGAATGGCAAGGCTTTGCAAATGTACAACATTTGCTCCATGACAAATCCACCACCTAACTGGATTCATGGTGCTTCTCTCCTCCAAAGCTGATATATCTGCATAATCATCTATTCCTGCAGCAAACATGGCAAATTCCTCCTTTACCTCCCTATGTAGGTGAGTAGGAAACATTCTCATTAGTGCCTTTTTCACCCCAGCAACCACCTCTCTATCCTTATGGAGTGCCTTCCTCTTCCCATTGCTTTTAGCAATAAGCTCCTCATCATAAAATTTGGGGTTCAAAGCATGTGCTAAAGTGTGCAATGGTGTATTGAAATTGTTCCACCTGTCAACCATGATTTTCTTGATCAAACCAGCAAAATGATCATCAACAAACAAAGTTGTGGAGACTCCTGCGAAATGATTTCCATAGTTTTCTCAACCATGGAATCCATGCCATCATATACCTCTCCCAAGAAAGGTTGGTCAGTGTCAGCACTCCGAAGAAGCTCAAATGCAGGGGTTGTGAACTTTAGCAAGAAATCTACCTTGCTCCACCAATCCTCATCAAGGCACAATCTACGCACCATAGATCCCCGCTCTGAATCTGCTTGTCTCCACTCAACCCAAAGTTGACTCACCACCATAGAAACTAATGCATGCTTAACCTCAACAAGGCGGCGCAACATCACGAAGTTTGAGGCATATCTTGTCTCAACAACTTTTAACAACTCCAATTTGGAGTACTCTCGAAATATGGCCTGAGAATGGTGGTGGTTGGTGATGAATTTGATAATCTCCCTTGCATCCCCTGTGACTTCCTTTATCCAGGAAACTTTGTTGTCGAT
>APFE031089377.1:2776-30205 GCA_000404065.3 Pinus taeda | reverse complement strand
AGCTGATATATCTGCATAATCATCTATTCCTGCAGCAAACATGGCAAATTCCTCCTTTCCCTCCCTATGTAGGTGAGTAGGAAACATTCTCATTAGTGCCTTTTTCACCCCAGCAGCCACCTCTCTATCCTTATGGGGTGCCTTCCTCTTCCCATTGCTTTTAGCAATAAGCTCCTCATCATAAAATTTGGGGTTCAAAGCATGTGCTAAAGTGTGCAATGGTGTATTGAAATTGTTCCACCTGTCAACCATGATTTTCTTGATCAAACCAGCAAAATGATTATCAACAAACAGAAGTTGTGGAGACTCCTGCGAAATGATTTCCATAGTTTTCTCAACCATGGAATCCATGCCATCATATACCTCTCCCAAGAAAGGTTGGTCAGTGTCAGCACTTCGGAGAAGCTCAAATGCAGGGGTTGTGAACTTTAGCAAGAAATCTACCTTGCTCCACCAATCCTCATCAAGGCACAATCTACGCACCATAGATCCCCACTCTGAATCTGCTTGTCTCCACTCAACCCAAATTTGACTCACCACCATAGAAACTAATGCATGCTTAACCTCAACAAGGCGGCGCAACATCACGAAGTTTGAGGCATATCTTGTCTCAGCAACTTTTAACAACTTCAATTTGGAGTACTCTCGAAATATGGCCTGAGAATGGTGGTGGTTGGTGATGAATTTGATAATCTCCCTTGCATCCCCTGTGACTTCCTTTATCCAGGAAACTTTGTTGTCGATCTCCTCTAAGATCAGATTCAGATTATGGACAATGCATGGTGTCCAAAATATGTTTTCATACCTCCCCTCAATAATCAAACCTGCAGCTTTGCACACTGGTGCATTATCCGTGATAACTTGCACCACCCTGTTAGCCCCTATTTGTTCAATAGCTTTTATAATAACATCAGCTATGAACTGTGCATCTCTCACCTCTCCTGAGCAGTCTTCTGCCTTGATAAACATTGCTCCTTTGGGGGAAGTGGCAATGATATTTATCAATGGTCTGCGCCTCATATCTGTCCAACCATCTGAGACTATGGTAACCCCAAAGCTACTCCAGAAAGAACGAATTGGAGATAAAACGTCCTCCACAAGTTCCCTCTCATTTTTGAGAAGCTGGGTTCTGACTTTCTCATAGTTGGGCCCCTTGTACCCTTGAGGAGCTTTGTTCACTGCCCTTAACATATCTTGCCAGTAAGGAGAGCGAACAATATTGAATGGGATTCCACATGCATAAATGCACCTGGCAACTCTGGAATCAGCGTCTTCTCTTGCTTGCACATTCACCAATCTAGCAATTCTGCTATCCTGAACTGATTGGGATGCCCCTGAGCCTCTGGTATGTTTGGGTGCTGCTTGTTCATGTTCTTCACTGTGACCCAGACCACCTCTCCTCTTTCTTGCTTCAAGTACAATCCTTGGCTCAATGTTAGATGTAGCCTGAGTATGCTCATCATGCCTCCTCTTAGTGCCATCCGCTTCATCTTGCTCTCTTTGATACGCCCTCCTTACCAACGGATCTGCTGTTTTTGTGCAACCCACAATCCCCTGTCCTCCTGAATGCAACAGATGCGCCTTCACTCTTGGGTAGGAGCCCTTGAACTCCTTGTTGCAAAGAGTGCATCGCCATTCCCATGAGCCACCACCTGCACATTTTTTAAGCTTCGTCACATGCCTCCAAAGAGGATAATATTCAGCCCTTGGGTTGGCCCTAGGGTTTGAGGTTGCAGCTACACATTGGCTGGAAGCCATTGCTGCAAAAATACATTAAAAAAACAAATCTGTAAATAATAAACCCTAGAAAAACGTTTTTCATAATTTTGGTTGTATAAACCCTAGATAAATTAAAGAATTAGTAAGAAAAAAACTAAGAAATGAATGTGGGTTACCGGAATAAATTATCTGTGGCTGAATCTACCCTCAAATGCCAGAAAAGAGCAGAAATATGGCTGTAGCTAAGCCAAATCTGCTGCAAAAATAAATTTAAAAACAAATCTATAAATAAAAAACGTTTTTCAGCAATTTCGCTACATAAACCCTAGAAAAATTGAAGAAATAGCAAGAAAAAAATTACAAAATGAATGTGGCTTACCCAAAATAATTTTCTGTGGTTGAAACTACCCGGAAATGCTAGAAAAAAGAAGAGAAATATGGCTGTAGCTGAGGCAAATCTGCTGCTACAGAAATCTCTTGCTGAAGTCTCCTTCTCTTGCTGCTGAAATCTCTTTCTCCCACTGCTGAAATCTCCCTTGCTCAATGCTCAAAACACCAGCTACTCTCCCTTGCTCAATGCTCAAAACAACTGCCAATCTCCCTTGCTCAATGCTCAAAACAACTGCCAATCTCCAAGAGAAACTCCTTGCTGAATAGTGTGATGAGAGAATGAGAGGCACTGCTATTATATAGCTTTCGAAATGGATTCTAGAACTCATTAGAAACCCTAAACCCAATTAGAAACTAATCAAAAATTAATCAGCAAAAAAAAATTTAAAAAACACAAGTTAAAAAATCGGAAACGAGGCCCGTACGGCTTGGAAACTCGTTTCCGTACGTACGGGCGCGTTTCCGTTTCGGGAAACGCGCCCGTACGTACGGAAACGAGTTTCCAAGCCGTACGGTACGGGGACACTCGTTTCCGTATCGTTTCCTGAGGGAAACGACCCCTAGGGGCACGTTTCCTGCAACTTAGCCTGAACTTGAAAAGGGAAATGAAAAACCTCCAGCTCACGCTCCAGATGCAGGACAACATACTAGAGGAAATCCAAATCATGATGAAAAAGATAACCACCGTGCAGCGCGAGGAGGAGATCAATCCGGAACTCATGGTAGATTGATTTGTTATGCTCGGTTTTTAAATGAATCCTTAGTTAGGCCTAAGAGAATCAATTTTGTGGGCAAGTTTTTGAACTGTAATAGCTGATTGGAATATAGAAATAGAATGTTGATAGGGTAATGCTTATGTTTTAAATATGTTTCTGCATTTGCATAGGCTATAAGTTGACAGTCTTAGACTTATGGTGACCAACAGACCCGGTTTCCCTTCGGGGCGGGTTGAGGTCACCAGCGACTGTACATATTTTATTTTTGGCTGTATATAATAGAAAAGATCTTGCCGTAGCTTACAAAAAAAACTATAGAAAAGTGGAACAAAAGACACCAAAAAAATGATTTTTTTTTTTAGTTTAAGCTTTTCAAAATTTTTTAATTTTTTAATTTTTACATAAAACAAAACTAAACCAAGCAAAAACTAAAGTAAATGAAACATAAATTATTAAAACTAAACTAAAGCCCAATCAAAAGAAACTAAAAGGGACCTTTTTATGCCCCTTTTTTTATATTTTTTATAGTTTTATAAAATTTCTAAGCTAAAAATCAAAATAAAACAAAATTAAAATCCTAAATCAAAATCTAATCTAAAACCATAAAGGAACTTTTTATGCCCTTTCTATATTTTTTTGATATTATTTTTAAAATCAAAATTTAAACAAAGTTAAATCTAAATTTTAAGAAATTTGAATATAAAAATCTAAAACAAAAATATAATAAATCTAAAGCTAATATGAACTAACGGCTAAACCAAAAATAAAACTAAACTCTAATCTAAAAACCTTTTTTATTTTTATTTTCTTTTACTCTTTTTTATTTTTATTATTTTTGATTTCTAAAACAAAATGAAACTTAAATTATATCTACTTCTAAAACAAAAAACCTAATCTAAAAAGAATAAAATGGATCAACGGCTAAATGAAAATTGAATGGAAAAATAAACCTAATCCTAGACTATGCTATGTAACATAAAGAAGGGAAATGAAATTTGCGTTTAGTGTATGCAGGTGTGACGGACAAGGGAGCTATGACAGTAGAAAGGATAATCATGCGACGAGGGTTTGTAGGGACGGGAAGCATGGAGAAGCCGTGGGTTAAGACTGCACATGAAGGAGCTGAAATATCACGTGGATGGGTTATGGAGTTTGTGTGAGAGCTAGAACGTAAGTGTGGCAGCAGGGTGGTGATTTTCACGCAAGTGAGGAGAAAGGGATGCGTGCAGTGGATAAGAGACTGCGTGGAGGAAAATCATGGCTGCAGGTTGAGCGCAGGACCAGAGCAACGAGGATTAAGGTTGAAGCTTGCTGTGTGGAGATAAACAACAAATTGAGCTAGAGCCGTGGAGAAAAAGAGCTGGAATGATGGATGTTTGTGAGTTTGGAACGAGGAATGGCAGAGCTGGAGAGGAGCGTGGGTGTGCCAGCGTGAGGGAATAACATGTGAGCAAAGGGAGATGAGGCAGCGTGGAACGTAGCAGCAAATGAGTGTTACGCTGGAGGAAAGTACGGGCAGCATAGGAGATTTTTGTAGTGGCAACAGCGTTGACAAAGATGATATGGCTGCGTGGAATGGAACAACAAAAGTGAGGCTGCCAGAGGGATGCGATGGCACTGAACAACAACGAGAAAGAGTGTTGAAACCATAGCAGTGAGGAAAAGATAACGATTTCGTGTAGCTGGAAAGTGTGACGACTGTTACAGGATGCATGCAGGATTGACAACAAATTGAGAAGTCGTGGAATGGAAGGGTTGCCCTTCGTTTGCAGGTGAGAGAAGAAGTGTGGGTGCAGCTTGAAAGAAATATGACAGCAGCAAAACCCTTATTGAATTTTTTTGAAAATGACTTTGCTGGACAGTAAACAATATGAAAAATTGCTGACAAATAAAAACCCAAAAAATTTCTCCAGATGTGGACAAGATCTGAAATCCTGGACTGCAAAACGATGCACTTGTAAAAGCTAGTACTGAGGCCAGATCTTCCCTTCCAGGGCCTAGATCTGGCTTCAAAATAAAATTTTGATTTCAGATCTGCAACCTGCAACCTATTCTTGAAAAAAATGAAAACAAACAGCCAGAACCTGAAAATGCAAAAAATAAATGAAACTCTAAAAAACCCTAAGAACCAGCTAAATAATTACAATATTCATAGTTTAAAGGCTCTAAGCAGCCAGATCTGTCATTATGCCACAAATATAATATTTATATATATTATTTATATTATATATTTATATTTATATTATATATATATATATATATATTTATATATATATATATATTTTAAATTTTAAAATTAAGATGAGGTGCTTCAGAAATCCCTTCATGCATACGCAATAGAAATTCTAATGATAAGCCCGGGATCAAAAATCGTTGGGCCCTTCAGAAAATGCAATCCAGGAATTGGCTGGTTTAGCGGAGAACTTCCCCGAATGCCTGGTAATCTCAAAAAAAAAATTCCTGCATGGCTTAAATCAACCATTAACGAAGAAGGAGAAAACGATACTAAAATCCAAATGTAACGGAGATACTTGCCATCATATTCAGAAATTTAACTACCATTCAAACCCTAGCGACTAAACAAGATACCTGTGTTTAAAATCACTCTTCATCAAGCTATCATCAATGGTTGAAAATAAATTTGTGTAGAAAAATAAAACATCTTACAACAATTCCAGAAGAGTAACACCAGCAAGATTTCAACCCCAAAGTCTTTTTTTATTGCACATGAAAAATGACTACAAGAGAGCTTTTTTTAGCACGCGACTCTAAAATCGAATTATCTCAAATGACCCTTGACACCCTATTTAAAGGAAAAATTTCCCAACGGCTAGTTCGAGTGATCCATGTCAAAATGATTTCGATCGTCGATGAGGATCAAAATCTCTTTTAATCTCATCCGTCAAAATTTTAAATGCATTTTAATATATTAAAAGATTAAAATCTTGCATTTATTTCCTCAAAGCTTTGACTTCTTATTTTTTTATTACTTTATTTTATTTTTCAATTTTATATTTATTTTAATTTATTTTTAATTTTATTTTATTTTATTTTGTATTTTTTAAATTATTTTATATTTTTATTATTTATATCTTTTATTATTTATATTGAACCCTCAAACTTAGCCTTTGGGAAAAAACACCTAGGACCTAGGACTTATGAGGGGATAAACATTTTTTAACCCTCAAGACACTTTACATCATGACTTTTGCAATTTTACATCTCAAGGGGGAAAACCCATTTGACATAGACCCTCATGGACCACCTAGTTCTGCAACACAAACATAATCTAGTAGATCAAGAAATTTGTAATAACCTAACCAAATAGTTAGAATTATTTCCAAATTACTTTTACATAGACTCGAAGCACATTAGGATTCCCCTAAGTTTCTAATGACAAAATTCATTCCGGCTTTGGGGTTAGGCTGAAGGAGAACTCTGCCGATCATGGATCGGTGAGACAAAAAATCTTCCGGAATGTAGATTATCACTAGAAAATTAGGTTTGCCTAGGTAATTTACATACATGACTCAGATCTGCTAAGATTATTTACAATTTACACATGCAGACTGGGTTTACAACATAACACGATCGGGCTGATGATGATAGTCGAATGGCACAGGCACGTCGATCAAGCACTATCCCTTTTGTCAAAAAAAGGTGGTGTATTGCTACAAGTAGTTGACGCGCAGTGGTCAACATCTGGCTTTACTTGGAGACACGTTGCTGCATTGTAGGAATGTGAGAATCCAAAATCTGCATCCACGCAACACACCACAAAACATAAGTAGCGTCCATCCAAAAATCATCATATAACTTTAAGCACAGGAAAGATATAAGCTCTTCATTTATTAACTATCTAGTAACATGAAAAGTAAATCTAATCCTAAAACAGAAATGAAAATGTTGAAACAACAAGTAGGTTTAGAAATACAGAGGATGCCCCATGGCATCAGATGTGTTCAATATAGTGTACACTGAGCATTTGCTTGCTTTCAGGCAAATTTGTCGGCTGCTTCTTGGATGTGCCATGTCCAATTCTGCATAACGTAGGATTTTTTCCTATTCGAAATCTAGCTACTCACAGCCATTTAATGTATCAAATCGCCTTCTCGTTCTCTTTCTTTTGCGTTTTTTCTTTGTGGCAGGTTGTATCACTGATGATGTGGAACATTCTGCTTCAAACCCCTTAGATGAAGTATGTAAGATATGTGTGACATGTCTTTCTTCATTTTGCATCTGATCTTTATTGTTTTTAATTTCATCTGGATCACCTTCAATTAACCACTTTTCAATCGAACCAATGACCTCCTCATAATAAGATGGAGCTTGTTGCAGCAAATAAGGAGGCTTCTCATCTGTCGATGTTTCCTGGTTTCTTTCATCCTCTGACCGTTGTTGAAATTTATGTACTTGTATTGTAACGACATCTATGTGGCTAGAGTGTTCAACTTTCGTAATATTGATTTCCCTGGCATGGTCTTCTTCCATGGTCAATAACTTATTCTGAAGACATATCTGATTAGCTTCCATGGTCGTTATATTTTCCTCTAAGCCTGATAACTTGCTTTGCGTCAAACTAATTTCCCTGTCATGATTAGTTTTCATGGTCTCAATTTCTTTAGCATGCTGACTTTGCATGTTGGTTACATGATCAGAGTGTTTAATTTTCATGATTTCGATCTCCTTATCACGTTTTTCCAGGTGGGTGCATAAAGTTCTCATATCATTGGTGTAATTAGTTACAAATTTTTCTTGATTGATCCCCATATTTTTTACCAGCCGCATTAGTTCTTCTATAACTTGCTTCTGATTTTCCCTTTCATTGTCGACACTGATTTTATAATTGTCCCTGCTTTTCCACTATCATGGATTTGATCTGCAATGGTACAGGTGGATGGCACATTCTGATATGAAGAATTGTCTTGAAACCTTTCATCGATAGTTGTACCTTTCATAAGATTACTTTCATTTTGTTGCACAATTTTATGGGCACAAGGCGAGCTATCTTGATAACCATATCTATCTTTAAAAGCATTGACAATGTCTTGTAAAGAAGTGAAAGAATCTTCAGGACAATTATCAAATCAATTCAAAGCATCACCCTCTAAAGAAAGGACAAATAGATGCATTTTAACATCTTCATGATCATACTGAGGAGGTCTACAATATATGATCATTATACGAGTAAACCTGCCTAGATGCTTCCTAACAACGACTGAATCACCACTCAAGAACAAAGTTAATTTAGAAATGGCCACTTCCGGAACATCATAGAGAACATTAGTAAAATGACATGGGGTAAACGAATAATCCATGATGAATAATGAGGGACCAAATGGATGATAGAAAGAGATCTTTGCTTAAGAAAATCAAGAGATGCAAGAAGTGGAGTCGCCACTTGAACAATGAATCTAACTCTAGGATCCAAAAAGCAACAAACAAGAAGATATGAGGGAGGCTTCTTGTCTGGGAAAAAAAAATGAAAAGAAATGGAGTCACTACCCAAAAAAGAGACGAATTGAAGAGTAGTTGCTGATATGACGAAAGTTAAGGCAATGAAAAGATCCAAATCATGCCAAAAAATGTTGACCGTTTGATAGCCTAATGAATGGCGGAAAAGATGAGATGATGCCAAAAAATGTTGACCTTGCCAGCTCAAATGAAAAGATTCTAGATTCCAGATGAGAGAGAAGAATGAAGATGAAATGTCGTTGAAACGCCAAGAATAAAATGTCCCCGGCAATGGCGCCAAAAAAATGTTGGCATTGTCGGCCCAAATGAAAAGATGAGTGTTAGCCTCTCTCATAAAATAATAATAAATCCAAAAATAAATTAATTAATTAAATATTCCAAGTTAGGAATTTGTGCCTAACTCTTGGGTTGTTCCTCTAAGATAGGAGTTAGTTTAGGTAACTCCTATATTGGTGTGTGTCTGGTGAGAAATTATCTCAACCAAAGGAGAAATTATCTCAACCAAAAGTGTCTAAGATAGAACGCACTATCTTGAGAACACTATCTCTCATCTATTTATCTGTAACACTATATTCAATTATTTGAGAATAATGAATGAAGATGAGAAAGAATACATGAGGCTTCTGCCTTTTTCCACCAATATTTTTGTCTAGTTTCATCTCTATGTTTACTGCAATATGTTTCTGAGTTGTTTTAATATGTATTATGTGGTATCAGAGCACACGGTTTTTTCACTTTGGGATTGAGAGACTATGTATTGGCACAAAGACAAAATGTGATAACCTGTTTTGCAGAGGCATTACATGTACCAAATTCAGTACACGTAGGCAGAGGATGACCGAAACTTAGAGCCCTGGACCTTTCCCTGATTCTATATGCCAAATCCTATCGTGCCACAAGAGCGTACATAGGGGATTTTCAGAATGGTTTTGGAGTTTAATTTTGAAGGATCTGCGGGAATTTTCCAATGTTTCGTGTATAATACCTAGGGTAGGGTTGGAATTACTCTGTGCTTACCATCGATGTTGGCGATCGAATTTTCCAGACAAGAATGGCTTCCAAGTCTCAGACAGTCAAAGACCTAAGAAGCGGACGTTGCTGCGCTGTATATGTGTCATCGGTCTCGCATATCTAATGTCCTGTAAGTATTAGGCTTCTTTCCCGCATGGATTCCTTTCATTTTTGGGGTCTAGTTTAAAATGATTGCTGTTCAGTTGGTTTCGATCGTTGGTCATGAAATTTTGGATCGCAAGATGGAGAGGTCACTACTTAATTATAAGCTTGGTGCAGTAATGAGAATCATTGGCGTTCTATGATCGCTGAATAAGCCACAGATGTTGCTTCTGTGCGTCAAGAGAGAATGACTGTAAGGTGGGGTGTTCAAACATTGAGAGCATGTGTGTGAAGCGCGTGAGAGTAGATCGAAGGCGTAAATTGAATGCATGTCAGAGCAGGGAGAATGTGTTTGTAAAGAGCAGTTCGAAAGGGCGAATAAGAGGATTATGTGCAGAGCCTAGATACTCAGCTGCAATCCTCCATTAATTAAAGCCACAATAACGTTTTTGAATAGCGTAATAAAATGAGTAAGACGCATACTGTTTGCGTGATTTTGTTGAGCCTCTCTGTTATGAGAAATCATCCTGGGCAATTTGGGCTTTCGCGATGGAAGGCCACTGAGCTATTTCACTTATGATTCAAATGGAATGAGAGATTCGGTTTGTTGGGTCCATTGCAGAGGTCATAATTGCATTTTTGAGATCGAGCTGATGTGTTGAGAACGGAAACCACCATTGAAGACTACAACATGTCCAACAATAAAGGCGAATATCGTGCCAATTCTCGATATCGTGGTATTGCCATTGAATCCAGCGTGTTAAGTGTTTCACTATGAAATACGTTATGGTGCAACGTCTAGCAAATTATTGCTTCTTTATTCTCTGTCAAAATTAGTCTGTATTGAAATCATATCCAGTGTGGACGTATTTATTTCTCTATGATGCTGCTTCGGTTTCATTTCCATTTTAATATGTGAAATCACCGTGTCAAATGTTAGATTTATTGCTGGGTCTAACCTGAAATTGAAGCAAAAGTCGTTGCGGGAGGAACGTTTCCTGTTTTGGAAGACCGAGACTAGTAATCATTGAAGAATGTCCAGGCTGCGAAATAAATATCGTAGAAGATTTGCGTAAAGAGGAATCAGTCCACGCCTTTTGTTCTTGTGAACCACCAAATCTTGAGCCAACTTGAGATGATCACGAGGCCCATCTTTGATGGTCAAGATGTTGCACAGAGTAAATATATTTCTAGAGTAAATATGATTTTGCAGGTGTGAGATCCATTGCCGAGCCACTTTCCTTTGCTTCCAACCGTTATGTATGGTTGTTGAATGTCAGACACTGAATTTTGTGCAGAGAATACTAAGCGCTGGAGTTGTCAACGCACAGAGGAAATAAATCAAAGAAGGTGTTGAAGTATTGTTTGCAGATATACGAAGTTCCAAGCACGAGGAAGAAATCATATCATTCAACGTGGTGCACTGGAGGAGAAGAGGAACGCCTCCCTCCAACAACAAAGAGCGCCCTGTGTTGATAGAGAAGTAGGCACGATCATAGTTAAATCCGTGAACAAACACAATTCAAAAGGGTCTATTTTTTTATTGGATTGGTTGCTAGAAGAACCGTATGCACTGAACAACCTCGGCCTTTTAGAAAGGTATCCACATGATCTCTTTATCTCTCGAACCTAACCAATGCATGGTGCGTGCTTTATCATTTTACACTCATTAAACTTAAAAGTGTGAATGTCAATTCACCTTTCATAAAGTGATTTTATAAAATCCATAAAATTGTTTTTTAATGGAAGTTTAAAAGAAAGGTAAATGAGTGAGAGTGGATTTACTTGACATGAAATTGGAGATGCATTTTTATATGCATGAAAGTGGCGAGATTGTGAGTTGAAAGGATGGTATTTCGCTCTTTGAAAATTGAAGAAATAAGGAGTGTTTCTATTTGTATTTGGAGTGATAAGGTTCATTACATTTTGTAAATTTGAAGAATATTTTGTGGAGATATAAGGGTCTTATTTTTGTATTTGGAGTGATAAGCGGAGAGATAAGTGGCTTTCTTTTTTGTAAATGTGGAGTGATACAAGTCAAGTGAAAGTTGTTATTGTGATCTAAAGAAAGGTTGAGTCAGTTTTTTTTGAAGACATTTTTCTTTCAAAAGTTCTAGAACTCTGATTCCAAGAAGATGTTGAGAAGTTGAGCCATTGTGTACTCCAAAGTTTAATAAAGATATCATTTTGTGGTGCTGATGTGTCCTAGATCTGCCCAAAATTGAATAAGGGGATCTAAGGTACACTATGTGTGTTTGATGGCGCATGTGTTTTATGGCTTCATGTTTTTGCTTTTTGATTTGTGTCTAGTTTTGACACATAAATGATCTCATTTAACACACATGAAGTTCAATGCAAGCAAGCACAATGCTTGTAAAAGAATAGCATCAAGAAAGGATAATTAAGTTCAACACATGCATTTGCATCACCACAACAAATAATCAAAGTTTTCAACATCGGCATTCTACCTCAACAAACAAATTCACTCAAATACAATCAAGTTCATGAATCTGCAAACTCTAGCATTTCAAAGCAAAGTCTACATCAACATTCTTGCAAACAAATTTATTGAACTTGTAATCAAACTCAAATTACATTGAATTGTAAGGGTGCATTCTCGGTTGAAACCGACACCCACATTTTGATTTGATCATAAGTCAAGTGCGTCAATTCTCTTCCACTTAGTCAAATTAAGACAGGTGAATTCTTTGTTTTATGTGAGTCATTAAAATCATTGTAATCTTTTTGGGGGCATTTTCGACAGTGTTCGACACCCTTCCTTTAAGCAAAATCAAGTGAATGCACGAATATTAACTCTAAAGCAAACAAGTAACAAGTTCACATCTCCTGCAAGCGAGCGTGAGTATTCATTCAAGCAATTTGCGTCAAAATAGTACAAAGTGCAAACCTTCAAACGAGCCAGAGTGAAGTTCATTGCAACAACCATCAACTCTAACACCAATCAAGCAAGTTGAGATCGACATCAAGCGAGCGTGGCTATTCATTCAAGTGAGCATGAAGTCATCAAGTAAGACAAGTGAGCATTCATGCAAACACGATCGTCATCAAGTGAGCGTGAATTCCAGAGTTTAAGCGAGAAAATTTTACAACTCTAGCAAGTGCAATCAACAACAAATCAAGCGAGCGTGCCATTCAAGTCACATTCAAGCGAGCCTGTCCTTCAAGTGAAATAGTTCAAAGTACAACATCTCCTACAAGAGAGCCTGTTTTCAAGTAAGCAAGTTCAGATGGCACAACATATTCAGTTGTTAAACATTCTTCATAGTTTGATCATCTCCAGTGATGAAGACATGGTGCACATCAACAAAGAAACTCTTGCTGATCTTTCACGACATCTACAACAAACACATGAAACCATTGAGTTTCTTCAACTCGAGTCGCAACTTCAAAGAGATGAGCTGCAACAAAAGAGTGCTTCTTCCAAGTCATTCAACCATACAGATGAAGATAAAGATGTTGATTCCAAATCACTCATCCAAACAACTTCAAGTGTCGAAGTTGTTCATGATCAAATTCAAATTTCTTCCAAACCCATCATCAAGCCCTGAGAAGAAATTCAAAATAACAAGAATCGACGAGGCTTAGGATATGTCACTGATGACACCAATTTACATATCCTAGATTATTCCAAGCCAATTACGTTCGTGAGTGCAGGATTTCTTGAACCACTCACCTCAGTAGGTTCTGAGAAAGTTATAGACAAACAAAATTGCACGCAACCTGAAGTTGATGTCCAACCAAAATGTTCTCATTGTCAAAAAACCGGTCATATGGAAGATCAGTGTTTTGATCTCCATCCTTGTTGCCATTGTGGTAAGCCCAATCATTCCTCAGAAAAATGTCGCAACCAACAAAAATCAGCCAGATTGAAGATACATTATGAATGGTTCGATCCTTGGGAATGGTCATCCACAGTCAAAAGATTGTCTCAGTTCTACAACCGACTACAATCACACGTAGTGCAGCTCGCAGTGAACCGATGATGGTACTCTCATGCAGTTGAACGAGGGAGTACAACAGTGAAACTCTACTACACCTGAAGGGGGGGGAGTTCACATATATTTTGGAGAAGATTATCTCTCCTTTCAACTGACAAAGGGGGGAAATGTCAATGAAATTGACAAGTGGTTGTTAGACTGAAAGTCTCGACAACATCAGCGAAGCAGCCAATGGGCATCTTCATCAGCCAGTGGGCGATCGACAGCAAAAGCAGCAGTGAGCAGCTTTCATCATAGCAAAAGCAACATTGAGTTGTGTTTCGACATCTTCAGCCAGTGGGCGATCATCATCAGCAAATACGCCAATGGGCGTTCATCAAATTGTGTCAGTGGACATTGGATGCTGTTTTCAAGCAAAGGATAGTTGGATCCTTTTGCGTCTTGGCACATGATGGAGTTGTCAAGCGTCATTCCGAAATGAATCAGTCATGCAACTGACTCAGTCTCTTCATATTGCAGTTTCTACAGCATCCAGATTTGGCAGTTTTTTTAGGGAATATTTTTGAGGATCAACATGAGAACTTGGAAGATGGTTCCTCGTTCTTATTTTGGATTTATCATTGAGGGGGGGAATGTTAGCCTCTCTCATAAAACAATAATAAATCCAAAAATAAATAAATTAATTAAATATTCCAAGTTAGGAATTTGTGTGCTTAACTCTTGGGTTGTTTCCTCTAAGATAGGGTTAGTTTAGGTAACTCCTATATTGGTGTGTGTCTGGTGAGAAATTATCTCAACCAAAAGTGTCTAAGATAGAACGCACTATCTTGAGAACACTATCTCTCATTTATTTATCTGTAACACTATATTCAATTATTTGAGAATAATGAATGAAGATGAGAAAGAATACATGAGGCTTCTGCCTTTTTCCACCAATATTTTTGTCTAGTTTCGTCTCTATGTTTACTGCAATATGTTTCTGAGTTGTTTTAATATGTATTAATGAGAAATGAGAAGTCGTTGAAACACTGAGAATAAAGTATCCCCGACAACAACGCCAAAAAATGTTGTCGCACAGATTCTCTGGGCAGTGGGACAACACTCAGATCGGGGGCTGTCACCATGATCCCTGATCTCTCCGTTTAAGTCGTTTCCCGAGGCTAAGGGGGGTAGACCCTATGGGATAAAGGAAGACCAACTGTGGACCAGTTGGGTTGGGAGACACAGTAAGGCAATTTAGAACCTGATTGATTTTAGAAATTAATGTACCAGTGCCTTATGGAGTTAATGATTAAATGATTATTTATTAAATGTTGCAGAAATATGAACCTTGTAAAATAATCATTTATCGTCAAATATATCAAGTGATACAAGCTATTCAATAAACTCAACCTTTAATAATGATCCAGCAATTAAATTTCTAAAGATTGAATGCTTTCAACAACCATACAATTTAAATGCTTACCAATTACCACTTTCATATAACTAACTTTAAATAGATATTTAAGTGCATTTAACTATAGAGAAGTGGAACAAAAGACACCAAAAAAAATGATTTTTTTTTTAGTTTAAGATTTTCAAATTTTTTTAATTTTTATATATTTTTGTATTTTTACATAAAACAAAACAAAACAAAGCAAAAATTAAAGTAAATGAAACTTAAAATTATTAAAACTAAACTAAAGACCAATCAAAAGAAACTAAAATGGACCTTTTTATGCCCTTTTTTTTATATTTTTTATATTTTTATAAAAAATTCTAAGCTAAAAATCAAAATAAAACAAAATAAAATCCTAAATCAAAATCTAATCTAAAACCATAAAGGAACTTTTTATGCCCTTTTTATATTTTTGTATTTTTTTTTTGATATTATTTTTAAAATCAAAATTAAACAAAGTTAAGTATAAATTTAAAGAAATCTAAATATGAAACTAAAACAAAAATTTAATAAATCTAAAATTAAACTGAACTAACGGCTAAACCAAAAATAAAGCTAGACTCTAATCTAAATCTATTCTTCCTTATTTTTATTTTCTTTTACACTTTTTTATTTTTATTATTTTTTATTTCTAAAACAAAATGAAACTTAAATTATATCTACTTCTAAAACAAAAAACCTAAGCTAAAAAGAATAAAATGGATCAACGGCTAAATGGAAATCGAATGGAAAAATAAACCTAATCCTAGACTATGCTAAGTAACATAAAGAAGGGAAATGAAATTTGCGTTTAGGGTATGTAGGTGTGACGTGCAAGGGAGCTATGGCAGCAGAAAGGAAAATCATGCGACGAAGGTTTGTAGGGAGTCTGCGTGAGAGTTGGAACGTAAGTGTGGCAATAGGGTGGTGATTCACGTAGGTGAGGAGAAAGGGATGCATGCAGTGGATAAGAGACTGCGTGGAGGAAAATCGTGGCTGTGGGTTGAGCGCAGGTCCAGAGCAGTGAGGATTGAAGTTGAAGCTTGCTACGTGGAGATAAACAGCAAATCGAGCTAGGGCCGTGGAGAAAAAGAGCTGGAACGATGGATGTTTGCGAGTTTGGAACGAGGAATGGCAACGCTGGAGAGGAGCGTGGGTGTGCCAGCATGAGGGAATAAAATGTGAGCAGAGGGAGATGAGGCAGCGTGGAGCATAGCAGAAAATGAGTGTTACGCTGGAGGAAAGTTCTGGCAGCATAGGAGATTTTTGCAGTGGTAGCAGCGTTGATAGAGATGATATGGCTGCGTGGAATGGAACAACAAAAGTGAGGCTGCCAGAGGGATGCGATGGCACTGAACAACAGCGAGAAAGAGTGTTGAAATCGTAGCAATGAGGAAAAGATAACGATTTTGTGTAGCTGGAAAGTGTGACGACTGCTACAAGATGCATGCAGGATCAACAACAAATTGAGAAGTCATGGAATGGAAGCGTTGCCCCTCGTTTGTAGGTGAGAGAAGTGTGGGTGCAGTTTGAAAGAAATATGACAGCAGCAAAACCCTTAATGAATTTTTTTTGAAAATAACATTGTTGGACAGTAAACAATATGAAAAATTGCTGCCAAATAAAAACCTAGGAGAAGATCTGAAATCCTGGACTGCAAAACGATGCACCTGTAAAAGCTAGTTCTGAAGCCAGATCTTACCCTCCAAGACCTAGATATGGCTTCAAAATCAAATTTCGACTTCAGATCTGCAACCTGCAACCTGTTCCTGAAAACAATGGAAACAAACAGCGAGAACCTGAAAATGCAAAAAATAAATGAAACCCTAAAAACCCTAAGAACCAGCTAAATAATTACAATATTCACAGTTTAAAGGCTCTAAGTAGCCAGATCTGTCATTATGCCACAAATTTTATTTATTTATTTAAATTTTTTTTTTTTTCATTTTAAAATTAAGATGAGGTGCTTCAGAAATCCCTTCATGCATCTGCAATAGAAATTCTAATGATAATCCCGGGATCAAAACTGGCTGGGCCCTTTAGAAAATGCAGTTCGGGAGTTGGCTGGTCCAGCCGAGAACTTCCCCGAACGCCCGGTAATTTCAAAAAAAATTCCTACACAGCCTAAATCAACCATTAACGAAGAAGGAGAAAACGATACTAAAATCCAAAAGTAACGGAGATACCTGCCATCATATTCAGAAATTTAACTACCATTCAAACCCTAGCAACTAAACAAGATACCTGTGTTTAAAATCACTCTTCATCAAGCTATCATCAATGGCTGAAAATAAATTTATGCTGAAAAATAAAACATCTTACAACAATTCTAGAAGAGTAACACCAACAAGAT
Source organism: Pinus taeda (assembly GCA_000404065.3). NCBI lineage: Eukaryota > Viridiplantae > Streptophyta > Pinopsida > Pinales > Pinaceae > Pinus > Pinus taeda. The sequence goes on along the minus strand of APFE031089377.1, from coordinate 13,063 downwards.
TTCAACCCCAAAGTCTTTCTTTATTGCACATGAAAAATGACTATAAGAGAGTTTTCTTTAGCACACGACTCTAAGATCGAATTATCTCAAATGACCCCTGACACTCTATTTAAAGGAAAAATTTCCCAATAGTTAGTTCGAGTGATCCATGTCAAAATGATCTCGACCATCAATGAGGATCAAAATCTCTTTTAATCTCATCCGTCGAAATTTTAAATGCATTTTAATATATTAAAATCTTGCATTTATTTCCTCAAAGCTTTGACTTATTATATTTTATTTATTTATTTTATTTTTTCAAATTTTATTTTATTTTATTTCAATTTTTTTTTTTAAATTTTTATTATTTATTATTTTTATTGGACCCTCGAACTTAGCCTTTGGGAAAGAACACCTAGGACCTAGGACTTATGAGGGGATAAAACATTTTCTAACCCTAAAGACACTTTACATCATGACTTTTACAATTTTACATCTCAAGGGGGAAAATCCATTTGACATAGACCCTCATGGACCACCCAGTTCTGCAACACAGACATAATATAGCAAATCAAGCAATTTGTAATAACCTAACCAAATATTTAGAATTATTTCCAAATTACTTTTACATAGACTCAAAGCACACTAGGATTCCCTTAATATTCTAATGACAAAATTCATTCTGGCTTTGGGGTTAGGCTGAAGGAAAACTCTGCCAATCATGGATCGGTGAGACAGAAAACTTCCAGGAACGTAGATTATCACTAGAAAATTAGGTTTGCCTAGGTAATTTACATACATGACTCAGATTTGCTAAGATTATTTACAATTTACACATGCAGACTGGGTTTACAACATAACACGATCGCGCTAATGATGACAGTCGAATGGCATGGACATGTCGATCAAGTGCTATCCCTTTTGTCGAAAAAAGGGGGTGTATTGCTATGGGTAGTTGACACGTAGTGGTCAACACACCATATCGTAGAAATATTGATATTTGATTTCAATGTGCTTAGACTTGTCATGGAACACGAGATTTTCAGCAAGACGAATCTCACTCGTATTGTCACAGTAAATTACTGTTGTTTGCAATAAATGCTCAAACAACTCTCCAAAAAGCTTCCTTAGCAAGACTGCTTCATAGCTAGCCATGCTAGCAGCAATGTACTCTGCTTCAATTGTGTTAAAGGCCGCAAAATTTTGTTTTCTTCTCATCCAAGATATCATGCAGATTCCAAGTTGAAGCAACACACCCAAATGTGTTATTTCTGTCAGTAGAGTTACCAACCCAATCAACATCAGAGTACCCAAGTAGTCTTATATTTTCGTAGTATCTCTCAATCTAAGATTTATGGTCCCATGTAGGCATCTCAACACATGCTTTGTAGCAATCCAGTGTGCATGTGATGGCTTAATCATATATCATCTCAGAGTATTGATCGCAAAACATGTGTTCGTCTAGTGTCCACTAAGAACATTAGTGCTCCAATCAATTGACTATACTTTGAAGGATTAGCCAAATCAGGTGCTGCAGCTTCACCACATAGCTTCTTGAAATTCATCTCCATTGGAGTATTCTTGGACTTACATTCTATCATGCTAAATCTTTCTAGAAACTTGACAACATATCTTCCTTGAGAAAAGAAAATCTCACCAGGACTCTATCATACTTCTAGGCCCAGAAAGTAGTGCATCAAGTGAAGATCTTTCATTTCAAATTCAGAAGCTAACTCCCTCTTACATTGGAGGATAAGAGGTTCACTGCCGATAAAAAAGAAATCATCAACATATAATACCAAAATCAAAGGCATACCTTGGACTATTTTGAAGCAATGATTGGATCAGGATTGCTTCTAGTAAAACCAAATTTCATGAAGAAGCTATCACTGCAGGCATACCACGCTCTTGGAGCTTGCTTCAAACCATACAGGGCTTTCTTTAGTCTACACACGAGTTTTCCTACCATGTATCTCAAATCCTCGACAAATACTTCTTCCTTGATAAAACCATGTAGGAAATCATTCTCCACGTCCATTTGGTGAAGAGTCCATCCCTGGCTAGCAGCTAGAGTCACAATAGATCAGGTTGTAGTATATCGGGCAACAGGTGCAAACATCTCATCATAGTCTATTCCCTCTTTCTGAGAGAAAACTCTGGCCACAAATCTAGCTTTATATTTTTCAATACTACCATCAACACTGTGTTTAATTTATACAACATTTTAGAAGGCACAAGAAACTTACCTTGGGGTCTTGGAACTACTTCCCATACATCATTATGAATGGATTCATATTCTTCAACTATTGCATCTTTCCACACTTTATCTTTCACAACTTCTTCAAAAGTGCATGGTTCTGCTTGAATAATGTTGCTCATGGCTACAACATATCCCTGGAACCGACATGGTTTCTTGCTTTATTTGAAGGTTCCTCTGGGGCAACATGTCTATCAGCATCTTGTAGAGTGTCATGAAGCCATGATTGTCTCTTTCTAGTAGGAGGATCACATGGAAGAGGATCCAAAGGGTCCATTGGCTCCATAGGTTCATCAAAATGATCAGTTTTAGGCTCATGATCTTCTTGTATTTCAAATATATCTTCTTGTCTTTCAACATTAGCGGGAAGAGGAGTGTCTCTTGCCTTTCCAAGAGCTGCATCTTCATCAAATGTTACATCCCTGCTAAACTATATAGTTCTTTGACCAGGTACGTATATTTTGTAAGCTTTAGGATTCTCACAATAACCAGCAAATGTACCTTTCTTACCTGAAGCTTCTAGCTTGTTCCTATTTTCTTTTGGCACATGGAAGTAGATAAGACAACCCAAGATCCTCAAGTGTCTACCTTACTAGTGAAGACTTCTTCAGGATTCTTGTTATTTAGGGCATGGTGAGGTGATCTATTTTGGACATAAACAACTGTATTAGCAACTTCTCCCCATAGGAACTTTGGTAATTTCTGATCATGCAACATAGCTTTGTTTGCTTCCATGATAATTCTATTCTTTCTTTCGACCACACCATTTTTTTTGGGTTATTTTTGGAATTTATAAGTTTAACCCGTTAAAAATTCTTCCTGTACTATCTGGTTTATTTCTTCCTACTTGTTCAATTACTTAACAAGTTATTTACCATGTAAATACTGAAAATAAACACAAGAACAATATCAACATCTACAGATCATCAACTGAAGGAAAACGAGAACACAAGTGACACTGTTATTTTTTGGACCAATGTCCCGAAAAAAACCCAATGTGGGAAAACCGGTGCAGCTATTCAAGGGGCTTTATTATTATGCAGTTTTCAAAACACAACCAGGATGCCAGAAATGGCTCACCCAACAGAGAATGCCCTTGGCAGTAGTACCTCTCCTCGGAGACCGATATTCCGGCTGATAAATCACCAGATGAACGATGCCACAACAACAATTGCAGGTTTCACTACTTTGCATCACTTTGATAGGGACTGCATCACCCTATCCGGCTCACCAGCTCCCAATCTGTCTCACAAAATCCTCCCAGCGCTACCTCTTTGCCCTGCATCAACTCTACAAGCCTCTACGTCAGCTTCTAGAGCTTCTGCTTTAGCCCTTAGACCCTCTGCATCTCACACGCTGGCCTCTCCTGGCTGCCTCTGTGTAGCCTCTAACAACCTCTGCATGAACCTCTCCAGGCTCTGCGCTGTCTCTCTGGTACCAACTCCGCCTCTCTGCTATCTATTCACTGCCCCTAGCTGCTGATCACTTATTCACTTTTGCTTAGCAACCCTGTTCTAGCAAAATGAATGACTGATCACTCTGGTGTGTTCTCCAACTGACCCTTAAGCCTCTTCTGATATTTTTCTTATTGGTCCATTAATGGGCGAGATTAAATCTTTAATCAATCGCTAAGATTAGATTTGGCTTGATCCATGACTTTTGGACCCTTCTAACCCAATTTTATATTAATACCCATTAATATTTTATTTTTCCAGAGTTTAGACTTAGACACTCCATTAAAAATATTAATTATTTTAATATCTCCCGAACCAGTTAGAATCTTCCCAAACCTTTTCTGGGCCTTGGCGATGTCATGTGCTTTAGCCTCTCCACCAATTTTCATGGCTAGATCACATCCGATGCTATCCCAAATCAACAGTTATATGGTACTGTGGTCTCTTTCCTGATTCCAACTTCTTTGTAGAAGTCAATGGAATCAATGGAAGTGAACTCTCCTCCATTGTCAGATCTAAAGATTTTGATCTACTTTCCAGTTTGTTTTTCTGCTAGAGCTTTGTAGTATTTGAACATGTTAAATGCTTGACATTTATTTTTCAAAAAATAAATCCATGTCTTGCGAGAAATATCATCCAAAAAGATTATATAGTACAAGTAGCCATCAAGAGAAGTTACAGGCATAGGCCCACATAAATCAGAATGTATAAGATAAAGTACCTGATTGGTTCAACTTTTTCTCAAAGGAAATGATCCCTTTACTTGCTTTCCACTTGCACATCCTTGGAAAACTCCATCACTTCTCTATCTTTGACATTCCGGAAACCATCTTTCTTACATGTGGTAGTGCTTTATAGTGAAGATGAGTGAACCTTCAGTGCCAAAGTTCACTTTGATGATTGTTGTCATGTATCAATGCATGGATTGGTCTTCCATTGACTTTATACAGACCTTCACATCTTGATCCCAAAGTGAAGGCATCTCTCATGCTAGATGTCATCGACCAAGTGAGAACTTTACCATTTGTAAATGCAACGTTCATTCCCTTATCTTCTAAAGCAGATATGCATATAAGATTCTTTTTCAAACCAGGTACCTACAAAACTTCTTGAAGTGAAATAGTTTTACCTTGATCCAGATGGAAAGAAACTTCTCCCTCCTCATGCTTGGGAATTATTCATCTGGAAATCATTCGGGCCTCTTCTTGACAACACTTTCCTAGGAGTTCATCAAATGTGGGAAACTTGTCATTGTTGTTGATGGTAGTAATAAAAGTTATCCAAGTTGGAGAAATACCTCCAAGCATAATTGACACTATCTATCTATTAGATACAATTTCACCAACTGTTCATATATGATCTTTGATTTTAGATATCTTCATGAAGTATGCTTGAATGGTCTGTCCTCTGTTTATCTTAATATCCTTGATTTGATTCTTCAAGCAAGAATTAGACTAAGGTTGTTCACTTGATACATTCCAATCAAGATATTATACATTTCTTTGGATTTCTTTAGGTTGGAGACATAGATGATGATATGGTCTCCATGGGAATCAAAGATAATATTTTTAGCCTTGACTTCTCCTTTCTTGTATCTGGCCTAGATAGCAGCATTAGATTTTTTTGCTGGTTCTCCTTCAACATACTCCAATACATCATTTTCCTCAAGAGTAATATCCAGTCTTGCCTTCCAAGGGCAGAAATTCAAAGTAATAATCAACTTCTCTTCATTCTTGAAGACATTTTGATATGCGCAAACAAATTTCAGCAGCAAATAGAAGGGGCAATAAGTGATTTTTCAACAAAAAATGAACAACGAATAGAAGGGACAACAAGTGACATTTCAATAGCAAATGAGAAGGGAGAAACTCTTGGCTTCTTGGGCTTGTCTTCACCAAAGCTTTGATACTATGTTGAAATTTGGTGTTCTATGCTCAAACAATTACTTATTATGGATCTTCTCTATACTGCAATACCAATTAAGCAATTGTAGATAAAACATAAACCTTATAAACCATATGCACAATAGAAGACAACCAAGAACACAATGAGACACAGAGAATTTAGGTCCAATGACCAGGGCAATACCCACAAGGGGAGACTCAACTAGATTCTTCTTTTATTAGAAATCAATTGTTCAACAAAGAAACAAAATGCAATGAGATATCAAAAGAATGAGTAAGCTACCCAAATTAGAACTAGCTGCAGCAAGAAAATCTTTGGTAGCAATAGCTGATGCAGACACTGAAGCACTTTGGCTCACCAACTCAATCCTTTTCTAGTCTCTCCAACTCTCTCTTTCACAAGTTCAAATTCTCCTTTGGCAATGCACAACAAGAGAAGATATGAGACACATATATAGGAAGAGCAACGAGTTCATGTCATAAAGGAGGAGTAACTCGCATGCCTTGAGGATGAGTAACATGTGCCAATTTAGGAAGAGGTGTGAATGCCTTGTAAATCATGTTATAAAGGAGAGAGGTACATATGCCTTGTAACTCATGCCATAAAATGAGAGAGGTATGCATGCCTTAAAGGAGAGAGTGTAACATATGCATTGAAGAGTGTGTAACAAGAATCTTTTATGACAAGTCTTTAATGAGTGTAAGAGAGTGTGAGAGGAGTGCAACAAATCCATTAAGAGAGAGAGAGTAACGCTTCGTTAAGGTGGCAGAGAGTTACAAGTGCCATCAAAGAGAGAGAGGTGAGAAGTGGCATGATTGAGTGCCAAGTAGGAAAGGTGACATGTATTTCCTTTTTGATAATAATATTATAGTATCATAAGGATAATAATAATATTAATGATAATATTGATGATTGAATAAAAATTGAACAATTAAGATTGATTAAGGATAAGTTAAGTAAGGTGGATTTCTATTTTTGGAAAGTCATGCTTAAAATGATAGACATGATTTTCTATTTTTAGAAAGTCACTCTAGAATTGTCAGAAAAGAGATTTTATTCAAGGAAATTCATCCCTTAGCTTCCAGTTTTCAACAGATTAAGGGTATTATGTTCTCTTTAGAGGGGTGCAGGTGTTGTTGAAGCACAAGGGTTGGAAATAACATATAGCGATTGGAGTTAGGAGCAATCGATTGTATAGGTCACAGATGGACACTCCAAAGGCATTGGTTAGTAGCAGAAATACGAGGGATCAGGGGGAGCTATGGCATAGGAGGATGGGCCATGTACATCATGGAGCACTTACACTGCTTCGTGAAATAGTGACAGGTGTTTTGGCACTGAGCACAGAGCATGATGATGTTTGTAGAGGATGTGTGTTGGGGAAGTTTGCGAAAGCAACTCTTCCAAGGAGTGACACTAGATCGAAGGGTATTCTTGACTTAGTGCATTCAAATATATGTGGGCCAATGTGTACGAAGTCTCTCAGGGGATGCGTGTTAATTTTTCAAGGGCTTCATTGTTCCTTGCTTTGATAACTGCACATATATATACATATATATATATATATTCATCATTTACATATTCATTCACCACATAACATCATCACATTATCATCAAATGCAATTTAGAAAGAACAACATTATTGACAGTGCAGAAAAGATAAAGGAATATAAAGGAACATCAGAAGAAAAACATTCACACATAGAGACACCAGGATTGGTTGGAGACTAGGGAAAAACCCCACAAAGGAGAAAACCAGGAATTCAATTCTTCTTCTTCTATCAGGAATCATCAATTGTTCAGTTGAGAGACAAAGTACATCCATAATGAAATATGTCTGACCTCCTATGGCCAATCAAAGTCAGTTCACAATTTCATTTGTGAATAGACATTCGCTAGTAAAAAAAAATTCTACCATGACATATGCTACTCCTAATCTTTTTCATGTATACTGTCAATATGCCCATTAAAATAGATCTTTGCCCACCTATTTCAGGACTACAATACTTCTCAATGTAATATATATTTCATCCATACTTTGAGTGTGTTGGCCCTAGTTAGGGCACACAAATGAACATAAATATGAAACATAACTTAGTCTTAAGTATGTTTGTCATACAAATGTTTGCCGTCAACAAGCGTCTGCCATCCGAATTACATCATCATCATATAAGGACTGGCATCCAAATGCCATCATATAAATGTCTGTCATCATCATACAAACTAGTATGCCATCCATGCAAGGACATGTCTTCCATACGAAGATCATCAGAAGGTGATCCAATATATCATGTCTGGTCTGCCATGAAGGTCATCACACAAAGTATGTCATACGAAGTTCATGATCTACCATACGAAGGGAAGTGAGGATGCTATACAAATAATGTTTGCCATGTTCATTCATGAGATGTTTGCCATGTCAAAAGTGTGATGTCTGCTATGTCTAACATAAGATGTCTGCCATGTCCAATATGAAATGTTTTCCATGTCAAATGTGTTATGTCTGCTATGTCCAATATAAGATGTCTGCCATGTCCAATATGAGATGTTTGCCATGTCAAGTGTGTGATGTCTGCTATGTCTAATATAAGATATCTTCCATATCCAATATGAGATGTTTTCCATGTCAAATGTGTGATGTCTGCTAAGTCCAATATAAGATGTCTGCGATGTCCAAATATGAGATGCTTACCATGTCAATTGTGTGATGTCTGCTATGGCTAATATAAGATGTCTGCCATGTCCAATATGAGATGTTTGCCATGCTATGTCTACCATACGAATCACTGCTGTGTGAGATCATTCATATATGTATATATATATATACAGCTGTGAACCAAGACATATATATAGATATATAACTGATGTGCAAAATCTTTCGTATATATACGATTGTGAAATAGTGAAACGATCTCTTCATGCAAGTCATGGGACAGAGTATCAGGTGTGAGCCATGAGACTGTATATGCAATACCATGCCAAGACTGATCATACAAATGTGTAAACAGAGATGTGAGAGAGTGGTTATTTATATATGTAAATTCTGAGCCATGCGAGAGAGAATGATACCAAGAACAAGAGCATTATAGTGATGTGAGAGCTATGCGAGAATACTGACAATTACCACCAGATAAAAGATGCGACATCACCATTTCAAAATGTGAAACCATCATTTATCATAATGCGAGATAGACCAATGTAAAGTATGAGAATATCCCTGTGGCAGGAGTATAGCCCTGTAGCCAGTGCGAAGACCTGAGATCAAATCGTTTTGAACCAAGAAATCTGTACGAGCCAAAGCGAAATGTCAAACCTCAGAATTGAGTCTTTATCCAATCCATGTAATCCAATGAAACAAGGGGTGCCCATTTATATAATTCGATGAGGATAACTGACCTTTAATTTGAAGCTCAAATATAATGATTTTCCCTCCAAAGATAAATCCCCTTTTAATATATATATATATATATCCATTTTCTCTTTGCTTGAATAATTAGGAGGGAAAGCTAGGGAATTTCTCCCTAGCTGCCCAAAATTAACAATGCGAGTACTTTGCTACTTTTATTGATGATTTCTCCTTAAATACTTGGATATACTTCCTGAAGCCCAAGGATGAGGTCTTTAGTCACTTTTAGGAGTTCAAAGCTCTAGTGGAGAATGTGACAGGAAGAAAGATCAAGGTTCTTTGGTTAGACAATGGAGGTTAGTACATAGGAAAGGAGTTCCAGGAGTTTTGTACGAGGGTAGGAATTGTAACAACCCTTAATAAAATTCTGAACTTTATAATATATGTATATATGTTAATTCTATAAAATATATCATTAAAACACTTTATAATATGAATTTAAAAAAAAAACTTTATAACATATAAATGGAAGGTTATAAACTATATCACTTAAAAACTGGTAAAATATATATAAGGTGAATGTTATAAAATATAACCATTAAACCTTATGAAATTATAAATGTAAACTTACAAAGGGTACCAGCGAACTTTTAAAGCGAAGCTGCCCGAACCATCTGAGTAGTTATTGCAGAACGCAGATGAGAGTCGGAAAATATCTGAGGGCCTTCAATGTGTGGAAGGCGGTGGCTGCAAGTGGGAGGGCGGCCACCACCAGGCCGGTAGATAAATAGCAGGGGTTTGAACCGAGAGAAGGGGGGCGGAAAAGAAGTGAGGAGTAGAAAGAACCTGGAGCACAGATTTCACCGGGAGTTAATTGTCCATTGGAAGAGCTTTAGTCTGCCTGAGGTTCTGGGCACGGAGGGACAGAGAACTTTTGTTGTGAAGTTTTCTGGATTGAGCAGCTAGGTTGCTCAATCTGGTTGGGTGGTATTGGTCTTCCGGAGACTAGATCAAAACAGCGAGGACAACACCACCAGAATCAGCATCAGCAGCACCAGCAAAATCAGCCGCAGTTGAGGTAAGTACAAATTTAATGTCTTCAGGCTCTCTGTACTTCAGATTTTAGTTAATGTTTAATTTTGGTCATTACAGTGAGTACCATAAAATAATGCGCATGAACAAGAAAAACAGAGTCACAACAAAGAACACCAGATATAAGGTGGAAGCCCAATGTGGGTGAAAACCACCTGCTGCAATATGTCTCTATCTTCTTTCAATTAGAAACTTCTTTTACAATGATTTTGTACTGGTGCAGTCCTTTACCAGTACACAGGCTGCAACCTGCA
>APFE031089374.1:0-15178 GCA_000404065.3 Pinus taeda | reverse complement strand
TTAAATATAAAAACAAAAAACAATAGGGACATGTAGTGGTAAATGTTTTTAAACATGTACAAACATTTCCATGCGGGCCCAATTAAAAAATAACAAAAGGTTCAAATTAATTTCTTAGAGAATCGCTCTCCAACGCAATATGTAGTGATGTTGTATTGTCCTTTTAACATTTTAACTTGGTCAAAATGAAATTAAAATTGAAAAATAAAACAAGCCTAGATCCATCTTAACTTTGGATCTACCTAGACCTGAGAGGGATCAAATCTCCTGAAAAGCAAACATCTTTTAAAGTGAAAATAGATTTGGTCCCTCTCATCTCTTGGTGGATCTGTAGTTAAGATGGATCTAGGCCGTAATAAATAAAGTTAGAGGTCATATTAAGAAATATTTTTTCCAATGATGACTCTTCAAAGGTTGGGGCACAGGTGTCTTTAGAAGAATTGAAAAAAGTTTCAATGAAGCTTCTGAAAGATAAAAGTCCAGGGCCATACAATTAGCCGGTAGAATTTGTGCGAAGCTTTTTTATTTAATGGGAGAGGAACTTTTGGAGGTCGTTGAGGAATCCTGGTTACAAAGAAAAATGACAAGGGTTTTTAATGCAACTTATATTTCTCTTATTCAGAAAGTATGAAGACCTAATTCTTTTAACGAGTTTATATCAATATCTTTATGCAATCCAATTTATAAGCTCATTACTAAAATCATTGCAAATAGGATAAAACTAAAATTGGTAGAGACAATTTTAGTAGAGCAGTTTGGGTTCCTAATAGAAAAATAAATTCATGATATAGTTGGGGTGGTTCAAAAATGTTTTCATTCTATCAAAATGAAGAAAAAAGTTTATTGTAAGACCCCAAATTTAAACACATCAACCATGCAATTATCAATCAACATATCTACTCAATTAATTACCATCAAATTATCAAAAGATTTAAAAATAACACCATACCTACATAGCAAAGAACGAAAATAGATCTTACTGGTGATTTCAGGGTTGTAACGTCATCTATATCCTTCCAACTGCAACAAATTGTTGGGGACGACTCTCCACCCAACCTTAGATGAGCTACAACCAATATTTCTTGTCACTGCCATCACCGAGCCCTCAATCAACTTACTACTGCCAATTCCCTTTGTCTCGCAGCATTCCATTCCTCAAATAATGAGCAAATGAATGAAAGATTCTCATCTCCCTTTTTCACCATTAAATAGAACCAACTATTCTAAAGGGATTGGAAAGGAATCTACATGTGCATAATCCATGTCTCATCATGCCAACTTTTATTTTATATATATTTTTTATTATTTATTTTTATTCTACTTGTTTTTTTATTATTAGCTTTTTCTTTATTTGTTGTTTTTTTTTTAATTTATTATTTTATTTAATTATTTTTATTATTATTTTTATACGAGGCATTAAATACTACGAGGCATTAAATACTTCCCCTCTTTAAAGAAATTTGTCTTGAAGTTAATATATTTATTTATTCATTTGTTATTTTATTTATTTATTACCTCATGTTTGCCTGACACCCTTTGTTGAACTAGTATACTAGTAGGCATCGAAAATTACATCACAACACCAAATAAATATTGAGGAATCTCAAGTCTCTTTTCCAACTTTTGGAACCAAGAATTTAGCCTCATTGGTCTATAACATAGCCCCAAGACTTACCCCAAGTCTTAGACCTTATCTTCCCCAAGGCAGGCATCTGATCCCAGTACTCAATGACTCTGGGCATCTCGCAAGGCTAGCTCAACTCCCTCCACAACCAACTAAGGTACACAAACCCAGGGATCGAATTCTTCACACCACTTCTAGAGACATCTCAATCCAATACCAAATACTCGATCTCCTCAAGATGGTCCCATAGATCCTTAAGAGCTTTCCATCAAGAGTTACTCAAGACAAAAGAACACTGGCATATGTAGAGTTGATTGAGTTTGTCCTAAACCCATATGGTTTACACATTCTCCCTCTTAGATATGTTCTCCCATGAGATCATCAAATAAACTAGCCCTCTCGACTCATTTGTGTAATTTTTGTGAATCACCACATTTGAACATGCAACCCATGCATTAGTTATAATCATATCATAGAAAATAATCCACATGCCACTCTTGCACTCTTGCATTCCATCATGAGAACATAACATCATTGTTATCACAACATTCTAAATAGTAAAAATTGCATGCTCATGCATGTCATAAATTTTATTGAGTGACGATCGGCCTTACTAGTGAATATGAAGTTTTCACACTATCGAGATTCAACCCTAAAATAACTTACTATTGTTAGTGCCCTTTTTCTCACAACATTCCCTTCCTCAAATAATGAGTGAATGAATAAATGCTTCTAATCTCCCTTTTTTTCCATTAAATATAACCAATTATTCTAAAAATGGTAAGGGGATTGGAAAGAGGTCCACATGTGCACAATCCACATGTCATCCTGTACCAACTTTTATTTCTTTTTATTTATATATTTATTTATTATTATTTTTTTTTCTAATTGTTATTTATTAATATTATCTTTTCTTCATTATTTTTTGTTTTATTTATATTTATTTCGTTATTTGTTTTTTTTATTTTATAATTATTATTATTATTTATTAGTATGAGGCATTACACTTATCTTGTTTTCAAGATGGATTTAGGAAGATCTGTGATAAGGTGAGATAGTCCTTTCTTCATCTGATTTTACTACAAATTGGTCTAGATTATTGAGTGACTGAGTGGATTATGGCATGTATATCTTCAACAAATTTTTTTGTCCTTGTTAATGGTAAACCTTCTAGTTCTTTTAAGAGCTATAGAGGGCTAATGCAAGGTTGTCCTTTATCACATCTATTATTTCTCATTGTAAAAGAAAGACTAAGAAGATTGATTGAAGGAAATAACAATTAGTAAGATTAAATGAATTAAAGTTGCTTCTCAAAAGTGGTAACACATTTTTTGTTTATGGACGATGACTTACTATTTGGCTCTGGTTTGGTGAAGGAATGGGAATATTTTAGTAGAATTATTAATCTCTTCTGTGAGGCCTCTGGGTTAGTGGCTAGCATTTCTAAATCCTCCTTTTATCATTCTTTGATGAATAAGTAGGATTTAGACATCATTAAAATTCTTATTCCTTTTGATGTTAAACCTTTAGAAGGAGGTTTGAAATATCTAAGTTTCTTTTTAAAATCTAATGGCTACAAGAAAGTAGATTGGTATTGGCTTCTAAAAAAAGTGAAGAAAAGGATTAATAATTGGATGTCTAGATGGATTTCTTTGGGAGGTCGTTTGGTCCTTGTAAAGGTTGTTTTAGAAAATATTCTTGTTTATTGGTTGAATTTTATGAAGGCTCCAACAAGCATATTATACTCCATTAGGTGAAAAATGTTTAGTTTTATGTGGTCCAGAAAGAAAGTGAAACAAGGAATTCACTTGAATCTTAATTAGGAACCCATTTCTCTTCACAAGAAACTGGGGGTTTGGGGTATTAGGAACTTGAGTTGGTCTAATGAAGCTTTAAACTTAAAATGTCTTTGGAGAGGACTTTTTTGGGGAGGATCTCTAATCAAAAATTATAAAAAGTAAATAAATGAAGAATAATTTAGTTATTTCTTGGATAAAACAATCACCAAAGATTGGGAGGAATGTTTATATAATTTGGAGAATCTGGATTCACTCTTCCAAATGGTGATCTTCTTGGCTAGCTAGCTTGGAAAATTGGAAATGGGAGACATGTTTTCATTGGGAGGGATCCTTTTATGGGAAGTAGAGATTCCTTTTGTCTTTCTAAAGATCTCACTAATTTTATGCATTTAAAATGTATCTTTAGTAAAAAATGAACCATTTTTAGCTTAATCCTACTAGATTTCTATTGTAGATATGTGATTACAAGGAACACTTGCATCAAAATGGGACATATATGTTATGATACTTTCTAAACCAATGATTAATTGATCATAATCATATGATGATTTTTTTTTTGGAGCTAAAATGTAAAATAAGGCAAGGTGACAACACTTTTAACATACAAATCTATTTCACATTTCTTAAGGCAAACTCATCCTGTGAAGTGGGGGTATTCCCTTTAAAGGAAATGGAAGTTACCTATGAAAATCAAATGTTTCAGTTGGTTAGTTCTTCAAAGGAAAATTCTTACTTGGGATAAGTTACAGAAAAGTGGTTTTAGGGGACCAAATATATGTTATATGTGTCAATTATATGGTGAATCCATTTCTCATATATTTCTTTTATGCCCTATTACAAAAATTGTTTGGAGGACTTTGAATGATAAGTTATAGTTTAAGGGTGTCTAGGAAGGATCAATATTTAAATATAGTCTTATGAAGTGGATTCTAAAAAACAAAAAAATTCACACCCTTCCTTTGTTTGCAACTTAAGGAATTTGGATCTACAGGAATCAAAGATTTTTGAAGGAAAAGTTCTAAACGTGCAACTGTTTGCAGCAAAATTGTGGATTTATTCTTGGATTTTTCTGGATCTCATAAGAAAATTCATTAATCCTTGTGACAATTTGACTATTTCAGCTTGGACTTTCTATTTTGAGTAGATGTCAGCTTTGTTACAACTTTATTCATTCAATTTATTTTCAGAAAATTGGGACATATGTTTATATGTATACAAGTTGTTATCAGTTTTATTGGGCAGGAACTTTTATCATTTTTATATGGGGTTATATGTTTAAAAAAAGTTTTTAGAAACTTTAGAAAATTGTTTCCTTAGGGATATTTGACTGTAAGAAGCCATATTTTGGTCTTTGAAACTTGAATCTATATGCAATTTTCATTTTATCTCATGAATAGCAAGTTATTGTGTTTTTTTCTTTGTGGAAAAAAATAAAATATTTTCTTCAACTTAAATGAGAAGTTGAAATACTTTATTTAGATAATAATAGGGCTTAGTCAATATATATGATTTTTTTTATTTATTTTTATAATATATATATTTTTAAGTTGCAACAATGATGGGTTTGTGGAACTTAATTATATTATATTATTATTAGAAACTTCATAAAATATTTAAGAAATATTGTTATTAGCAATAAATATGTTAATTTTCATTAAACAATTTAACAAGATCTCATATTTCATTTAATGAATATTTATGATTGGCTAGCTAAAGTTGATATTCTAATACTCCCAGTATAGTTTAGGATTGACTAGGCGATATATAAAGTCATAATCAGAACACTTCAATATGATTCTTAAAAAGTTGGAAAATAAATCAACCATGTTTCATTAAACTAGCCTATCTCCTTCTCTTAAGTCAACCAAGATCTTTAGGTACTCAAAGTATGATATTAATACTACCCAAAACATCTCTACTAAGAGACCCAAAAATTTCTAGGAGATGAGAGCTAAAAGGTCCCAAGTAGGCACCATTGTTAGTTTAATTTGGAGAGTAATGATGACTTCTCTCTCCATCATCTATAAAGTAAATACCAAGCTTGTTACAACTATACATTGTATGGTTCTTGGCAATCTTCCTTGACTATGTCATTTTGTGGTAATAATTACATGTTGTACAAGTCTCAAATATATGTTGCACATCTTGGGTTGTTTATTATTTTACATGTATTTGTTCCTCTCATACAATCAATGGCACTTTTTGGTTCTCTTTATAATGAACTTAATTACTTGACTATTGTTAAAAACAAACATATCACCTCTATGTATATAATGTGTAAGAATGATTACACTGAAGGAAACTTTAACAAGAAGAATATGTTATTTGTAGGTCATCATCCATGCAAGCTTTGAAACATTACATGGTTCACAAATAACTATAGGTGCTCGTTCATTGGAACAATCTAATGAAAAAGAGTTTCCTTATGAAAATAAGTGCATCTAGATTTGTTGTCATGCATGCAATACATCATTGTTTTCTCGTTATGAGTTGCTAATGAACTATAAATTTATAAACCACCAACCAATCATCAAAGGTAGCTTGCATTGGGACCACCTTTAGACATCCCCTTGGGGCATAAGAAAAATATCAAGTAATTCTATTCTTGGATTTTTAATGAAACTATGTAAATGCCTTGCTTAATTCAACAATTACTTTATAAAGTGATTGGTTTAATATCTTCATTTGGGGAAAAACTCCCATGATTTTAATGCTTGTTTGGTCTAATGTTTGAACATACTAAATGTATTGTGCTTACTATTATCATCAATTTAATGTTAAATATTTTTGTAATTAGGAATGTGAGATTGAGTGACATGTCTACCATCTATATTTCCATCCCACTATGATGTCAAAGTTGAGAGAGCATTGTAAATGAACATAGCTAGAAGAGTAAGCAGACAAAGTATGGTTAAATCAACCACCTATGCAATTCTCACTGTCTTAAGTCACTAATTCAAAATGTTTGCATTAACATTGGTTCTCCACATGTTTGGAATGAAAATAATAATAAAAATGTGAGTACATATGCTTTCTTATGGGATGCCTGATCCAAAAGGGATCATAAAAACCCTCTAAGTCTTCAAAAATAAAAAAAACTATCGCAAAGGATGAACCTTTAAAAATGGCGGAAAACACTATCGGGAGTGAAAAACATGAAGAAACAGTGAAAAACAGAGCTATAGGGGGTGTTAGTGTTGGTATCGTCATCCCTTCATCAGTGATCAAATTTCTCTTTTTGCATGCATATTAGGTGTCCCATACAATCGGCTGCATTCCATTAGGTTATGGATCAACTGATGGTAGTGGTTCATTGTTAATTTCCCTCATGCCATTTACCTGTTGGCCTGTTTTCACATGTTTAGCTCATTTACTGTCATTTTGTGTCATTTCATTTGCAAAAGCCAATTTTAGGGTTTTAGTCTCACTAGGTCTAGGGTTTGCCACCATAGCCATCAAAAACTCAATAAAAGGTCAGCGGGCACATGAGGAGGTCTTATAAGTTCATAAGATCAAAATTTCACTGATGATATGCTCAATAAATGGTTTTTACCTCAAAACCCTATTTTGAGGTGAAAACAGAGTTTTTTATTTCTATGTACAAATTTTATGTAATTTAAAGTGTTTTCTATATGTAATAAGTTCCAGTTGTTGCCCTTGCTCACCTTGCCAACCCCAACCACTGCAAACAAAAGCAAAAGCATCAATGCATTAGTTTACCAAGTGATCAAGAAAAGTCAATTCAAATGAAAAACAAATTTTATGACCAAAAGTGACTTTGACATTAGAAAAGTGGGTTTGAAATAAGAAAAAATTAATAGGCATCCATATATAAAGTGAAAGGAGTGCTATTCATCAATTTCATTAAGAAAGATACCCTTGGAGAGCAAAAATCGCGATTTGGAGGCAAATTGAACAAAGGAGGTTAAAAACCCTGTTTTCCAAGCAAATTCGCATGGCGCTTCGCATCACACTGGCACTGTGCATCAGTGGGCTTTTGCCAGTGTTAATTTGCAAGGGCTCTATGCATTAGGAGGGCACTGTGCATTGGGCCTAGTGCACTGCACATTAGTCCAGAACTTGCCAAAATGTTCCAAATCACTCAATAACCCTCAAAAATGCTGAATCTCTATCCTACAAGTAAGTTATCATTGTTCTTGAGCTGAATTTGATATCCTACATGTGTTCTTCATGAGTTTTTCATTTTGAAGGTTAAACCCTAGCTTGTCTTCAGTATTTTCCATTTCATTGTACAACTTTCACTCCATAATCACAACCAACATCATTAAAACCCTTTTCTCTCTTCCACTACCCTAAATCACTCCATTTATCCCATTTTCCATATCCCACTCCCCTAAAACAACTCATTCCCTTCATCAAACCCTAAATCCCTCACTAAACCCTAGTTTTCCAAAACCTATCCCCTCATTCCCAAACTTCATTTCCCATTAGTAAAATCTCTTCATACTCATCTCCCTTGTCCTCCCTCATTTTCAATTTTCCACCATATCATCATCTCATCACTTCCCTAAGACAAGCACTAAGCACCATGGCAAGAAACAGTGAGTCAAGCTATGAAGAAGAAACACTAAGTCACAGTTCAAGAGAAAGAAATGCACAGCCTAGGAGACCTCACAAGGGTGGGAAAATTATTAGAGAGAAACCTATTAGCATTGTTGAACTCCTTGCTTGCCCCCTTGCTACCACTTGTTTCAGATACCAATCTTGCTTTGAGGTTGTGAGATGGTTGAGAGGGTTAAGTATCATCATGAATTAGCAAGGCAATTTGTCATAAACATGGAGAATAATGTGGTACACCTTGCTGGGATCAATTTCACTCTTTCACCAACTATTATTGCAAAAGCAACTAGAATGCTAGATGTAGGGGAAAGGTGGAAAAAAAGATAGAAAACTAGCAAGCAACATTATGAACCATATATTAAGGCCAAATATGGTAAATTGAGAAAGGTGTTTCCTTTCAAGTTCTTGGAGGACCGGTATGTTCCACTTATGAAACTTATCATCAAATACTTCACATGTGAGGGTAGGTTCTCTAGACTCTATGCCTATCATATCAGATTACTTATGCACTTCACCAGGGTCAGAATGATGAATATTCCATATTTCATATGCAAAAACATAGAGAGGATGATTGTGGTTACAAAAAGAAAACCATACCCACAACAGCTCAACAATATTTATCACTTTGCTTTCATCAAGATTATTGCTGTGCATCAGCTCACTCAGTTGAGAGTGCCATGGGAAAACTTCATTGCCCATGAAATCTTTAAGGGTCCTCAAATATTTGCAAATGCTCAAGAGGAAGGTGAACCTTCCAGGCAACAAAAAGAGCCTGAGAGAAAAACTGAAGAGACTCACATTCCTGTGTTTATATCCTATGAAAAAGGCACCATGAGACTTTTTGCAGCTTCCAAACGAGTATTATCTCCACCAGGGGTGGAAGGGGTCTCATTTTCTTCACTAAATCACTGGAAAATGCTATCTTCACCTGGGGTGAAAGGGGCTTTGCCTTCTTCTTTAGCCGAAAAGGTATAGGACAAAGGAAACCAACAATTGCATGATGAAGGGCCTTCTGAAGGGCAAGACAGGGATTTTGTTTTGGTTGAGGAAGATGACACTGATTTGGGCTCTCAAAGCTCAAGACTCAAGGATGTGATCATCAAAGAGAAAGAAGCTGAAATCCAAGCCTTATCACTTGACCTTGAGAGGGCTAAATGGATCATTAACTTCCTTGAGCAAGAGAACAAGCAATTGGAGGACAAACAAGCAATTATGGAGCTGCAAATCATTAGGGAAAACTGGCAAGTGGCAAAAAGAAGAAAAATCAAGATGACATCACTAGAGCAAGTAATAGAGGCTAACTGAGAATCATGGTTGGAAAGACTTAATATCCACCTTGAGAAGGTGCTTGATAAGGCTAACAAGGAGAAGAACATGTTGTGCCACATGGCTTATCATTACTTAGCCTGGAATAAAATTTTCAAGACAACGATAAATGGCCTAAAAGCTAGGTTAAAGAGAACCTTAAAAACCAAAAAGGAGCAAGATAAACTTAAAATTTTGGCTGAAGCTTCCTTGGCTCAACAAAGAAATTAGTAAGCTTACCTCTTGCCAAATTTGAAGCAATTTTGAGAAATTTTTGTCATTTCACAATTTTTAAATGCAAAACACAAGAATTTTCAGCTGATGCGCAGCGCCACCAGTGTTGTACATTGAGTTGGCTTGGAATTTTGCAAAATGGCTTGTATTTTTGGATTCCTCATGGAAAAATACTGAAACCCAGAAAGTTTCATGAAATTTGGAGGAGATCTCGGTCACCTAAAGGGCAAAAAACACCTAAAAAATGCCCTCTCTGCCACTTTTTGGACCCATAGGAACCAGCCTTATGAGAAGTCATTTTTGAAGGGGCAAATGGACTCCAAATCCAAAAATTAAAATTTTCCTAGAAATTAGACAAGAAGAGATTTCAAAAAAGCCATCTTGGACCTGATTTGGTGAAGTGGAAGGCCTTCAAACTCAGCCTTGAAGTGGCACTGCGCATCAGGCAAAATTTTGCCAATTTTGCTTAAAAATTCAGAATTTCGCCTATTTTTCTACCAGTTTGACTTTGTCTTCTCTCTTTGGTAAATTCATGAAGTAATATGATGTAACTTGATGTAATATGATGTAAAAATGATGAAAAATGACTTAAGGAGGTAGATACACCAGTTAGAATTGGTTTGAGGATGAATGAATCAATTTCCATAGTTTTAGAGGCAAGCTGTTCGACTGCCTATTTTTCAGTTCCTAGTTTAGATCTTATTGAAACAACTCCTTGACTCATGGATTCGACCCCTGATGGCTAGCATAGGTGGTTTGATACCTATATCTTGTACTTTCTTAGTCATTTGTCAAGGTTGGACTCTTGTGGATGCATTGAGCTACTTTGTAAATCACTTCTGCAGTTTGGCAAGGAAATGAACTAGCGTTTTGCAGCATTTTGTGGGATTCTTGTGGTAATGTGAATTAGCATTATTTTCTCCTCTATTATTCAGTGTATCTTATGTGTATATGTTCCATCATCTCTCTTTTTCTGCATAACTAAATGAACCAAGATTAAAAGGTGGAATCCATTGATGTTCAATGCTTTGCCTTGAGGATACATTTAGTTTTTAATGTTTTCTACTGTTTGAAGAGGACTCATGAACCTTACATGCCCTCTCCAACTCCTCACTAGTGTTTATAATTACCATCACACTCAATTCAAAGTGTTAAAACACTTGCCTACCTCGCCCTATAGAAACCTCTACAAATTTTAGTTGATTTCTCGGACCCAAAACTGCCTTCGTCATTTGGTCTAGCAACCAATCATTAAAATCAATCAAAATCCTCTGAGCACATGCCTACACTAAAATTAGTATTCATATTAGTCATCTCAAGCCTTACTTTCCATATTATCTTTGAGATTGACAAGGAGAGATCCTTCCCCCGACCTGGTAGGGCTAGCTACCAGATTAAGCGTGGTTTGATGTTACCCTAGACCTGCCTTCCTTCAGCCTAAGGTAGATTTAGGCCCTAAAATGGGGCTCAAACAACTTTGCAAGGGAGCTATCGAATCTGGCCAATCAACGGTCCAAATCCAATCGGCATATCGCAATCACTGGTGGCAAGCAGAGGTTATCGGAGGCGGCCATATGACAGTTGTGATAACGATCAATGTAAGTCAACGAGGACTTTTGATCAAGCGACAGATCAACGGATCAGGTTAACTTATGATATCGCATCGACAGAATATAAAAGAGCACTTACCAACGACCCAGGGTCTATGCAATATGCGATTGCGATATATCGCATCGAAGCAATACAAAGGAGTGGGGATGATATACTTGCGACTTGTGATAGCTGAACCCGATCGGGTTTATAAATAAAATTATATATAATTTGAGTTCCAGAAAAAGGGTTTTTTCTATGTAAAATCACAGTTTCGTTAAATAAACGAAAAACAAAGGAAATGTGAATTAGGCGATAAAACGAACCCAAAAGGGTTTTTATATGCAGTGATATGTGTTTTGAGTTCTGAAACAAGCAGGATTTTGGGCAGGCCTTAGGTGATAAGTGGTATTGGACAGGCTCTGCCTGAGCCCATACACTGTCCAACACGTGGCTAGGCATCGGAGAGAGAAAACCACCCTTTTCGGGCAGGTAATTTCTAGACGCATAAGCCACCCGAAATCAATAGCAACCGTTGGATCAACGATAGACTTGCGATAGTGCCCAAAGAAGGATCCGAAGGGATTATAGGGAAGAATTGATAATATTTCAGGTCTGATAGACTGCGTTTGGGTATATTTTCCCATGTTTTCTGTGTATTCTCTATGTAAATAGAGAACGACCATTTTGGTGATTTCAAGGGGCTCCGATGGTCCCTTCCATTGCAGAACAGGTGGCCACCTTCCCTGAAGGCATTAACAAATGATTACTTAATGCTTAGAGGGGGATTTGAGTGGATAGAGGCTGGGAGATAGAGAGCCTAGAAGAGGAAATGAACAGACAACACTGATTGGCTTAAAAGCCACAGAATGATAGAGACATAGGCAAGCAGTGTTGAGACAGAGGGAAATAGACACAAAGAGTGAAGGGGAGAGTCTGTGTACTCAGAGAGACTTGAGGGATTCAAATAAACTCCTCTTGTTTTGTATCTATTGTGTTGAGACTCAAATTGAGCTCACTTTTGTAAAACTATGCTCTTGAAGACATAATAGAGAGGTCACCACTGAAGGCTAGACTAGGAGACGTAGCCCAAGGTTTATGGGTGAACTCCATATTAAACTTGTTGTGTTATGTGTGTTTGTCTATTATGTTTCTCTAACTACTCATTGCCTATATTATTTGCAATATTATCGATCCGTAGCACTAAGTAATATAGGAAAATCCATGCACATGAGTCTATAATACCTTAATCTTAGTCTAAGATCTCATTATCAGATCAAGTGGTATCATAGCTTTAGGTTTTCTAAGGTTAGACAAGCTTGTGCTAGATTGTTCAATGCTAACTAGGTCAAAGCTCAAACTAGGAGAAGGAGAACTTGTTGAGGCTAATCTAGAAATTGGAAGAGTCTGTCCTAGGAGGAGAATGGCAGAACAAACCCCATTGGAATCAAAATCTCAGTTCATGGACAGTTTCATGACCATGAGAGCCATGGCAGAAGAGACGTATCAAGAATTTAAGAAAGGTTGAGGTGAAAGTACTTCAACCTCCAAACAAGACAAAGGAGTAGAGGAACCTTCTCTTGATGCCCTAGAGGGCAAAGGGAAAGGGGAAAAGATTCCTCCATCATCTTCTCCACCATCACCTCCATCATCCTCATCTCCTAGCCCTGAAAAGAAAAAGAAGAAAACATCTGTGATTAAATTAGATGTGAAATTTGATTTGCCAATCTATGATGGAGAATTATATGCAGAAAAGCTAGATAACTGGATTAGACAGATTGATGTATATTGTAGGGTGCAGAACATTGATTCAGAAAGGAGAAATATTCAGCTGGCTAGCCTTCGCCTTGGAGGAACTGCACTAGTGTGGTGGGAAAGCAAGACACAAGATGATTTGAAGAAGCATGGTAAAATTCTTTCTACCTAGAATGAATTTGTTTCTACCATTAAAAAATAGTTCTATCCTCTAGCTTATATGTAGCAAGCAATGATGAGTTGGCAAACTCTTCGCCAATTAAAGGGCCAAAGTGTACAAAGCTATACCCAGGAATTTAGAAAAAGAGCTTTAACTCTATGCATTTCTCTATAGTCACCTAAAACTTTGTTGAAGTATATAGGTGGTTTGCATAGCTTTTTGAGGCACACCATTCTCATGTTTAATCCAACTATCCTAGATGATGTATCAGTTCAAGCTACACATCTAGAAGCTAGAGGCAAGAATGTGAACCGAGAGATTGGGGTATCATCAAAACCATCTGCAAGTAAGAACAAGGAAAAGAAGAAGCTAAAATGGAAGGATAGGAAGACAAATGTTGTATAGAAAGACAAACCTTCATGCGCTCAATGCAAGAAGGATGGGCACGATGATGAAAACTGTTGGTCTTTACATCCGGAGCTGAAACCCAAGAAGTTCAGTGGTAAGAAGAAGAAGATTGTTGCTACTATTTAGAAGGACTTGGGGTTAGACTCAGGCGATGAAACAATAGTCACAACCACAGGTATAAAAGGTAAAAATTCTGAAGCATCTACAAGTAATTCTACATAGTCTATTGATAATGAAGATAAATGAGAGGAAAAGACATGAAATTTTTCATATTAGAGTTATTTCCAAGCACCAAAAGATTGATACTTTATTTGATAGTGGTTCACAGGTAAACATGATTTTTGAAACAATTGTAAAGAAGTTTGGCTTACTAACAACACCTCACAAGAAGCTGTTAAGAAATTTACCCAAGAACATAAATTAATTACCGAGAGGAATAAATATAAAATTAACCAGCAATAACCATAAACACATAAATACACATGTTTATTCGGGAAAACCCCAAATCCGGGGAAAAACCCAATGATAATGAAATTTCATTATCCTTGGCCAAAACCCTAGCCAATACGGCCAAGTGAGCCTTCACCACTCACCTCCAGGCCCTTGCATTACAATGAAGTCCTTCCAGCCTTTTATAGGCTCCATTACATATAATACCACGGGCAGAATACCATTGGTGCACAATACCATGTGCCCCAAAACCATCACTATTTAACCTCGTCAACTTTTGACTCTATCCTGAGTCAAGTTTACCTAACAATTTCCCCCCTTAAACTTGACTTGGGGTTCTTTGACTAACTCCAGCCAAACCTGCTAAGTGAGACAATCCCAATCACTCTAACTCTTACCCCCCTCAAAGTTTTTTTTTTTTTTTTACTCAGGGTATTGTTAACCTGACATCCCCCCTACCACCTAGATCTAACCCAGACTTTACCGGTGATTACCGAGGGGTACACATGCCTTACCAGGTCTTACAGTAGTATGCCCATTTACATGCAATAATTTTGACTTCATTAATTTATTTTTTTTTTTTGTTTATTGCTGCTGCTATTGTTGGTGCTATTCTGATCCATCATCTCTCAATTGC
Source organism: Pinus taeda (assembly GCA_000404065.3). NCBI lineage: Eukaryota > Viridiplantae > Streptophyta > Pinopsida > Pinales > Pinaceae > Pinus > Pinus taeda. The sequence goes on along the minus strand of APFE031089374.1, from coordinate 635 downwards.
AGGCATCCTTCTTTTGTTTCTTTGCTTCCTTCTTGCCAAGTTTAACTACCTTTAATTTCTGAGATGAATCCTTGAAACCCTCGCCTGGGGTGACTTCACCAGGAAGCCTTGATCTGGATCTGGAGCATGATAACGTGCAATGCTTCTTGTTTGGTTGATCTATATCCATAGCATCAGCGCAACAAATCATATCCCCTTCATTCACCAAGCCAAAACAAACCCTTGGCAACAAAATATGTTCTTCTCAAGCCAACTTGGCTCTGATACCAATTGTTAAGAAATTTACCCAAGAACATAAATTAATTACCGAGAGGAATAAATATAAAATTAACCAGCAATAACCATAAACACATAAATACACATGTTTATCTGGGAAAACCCAAATCCGGGGAAAAACCCAATCATAATGAAATTTCATTATCCTTGGCCAAAACCCTGGCCAATCCGGCCAAGTGAGCCTTCACCGCTCACCTCCAGGCCATTCATTACAATGAAGTCCTTCCAGCCTTTTATAGGCTCCATTACCTATAATACCACGGGCAGAATACCATGGGTGCACAATACCATGTGCCCCAAAACCATCACTATTTAACCTCGTTAACTTTTGACTCTATCCTGAGTCAAGTTTACCTAAC
>APFE031089370.1:6654-36110 GCA_000404065.3 Pinus taeda | reverse complement strand
GAGAACACATCAATCCTGCATCAATCAGAGTGCGTACCACTGGTCCCAGACTAGTCTCAGCTGACCCAAAGTCAGCTTCATAGTAAGTACCACTCCTACCACTGGTCCCAGACCAGTATCGCAGTTTCAGAGAGTGTACCACTGGTTCCTAGACCAGTCTCAACCGACCCGAAGTCAGCGTCATAGTATGTACCACTCTCACTGGTCCCAGACCAGTACTGCACTGACACGAAGTCAGTCTCGAAGTATGTACCACTGGTCCCAGACCAGTCTCAACCGACCTAAATTCAGCGTCATAGTATGGTACAACTCCTACTACAATCGCCATGGAGAACACATCAATCCAGGCTGCCATGGAGAACACATCAATCCAGGCCTCACAGGAGAACTAATCATCCTGCTACACAGGAGAGCGATTCATCCTGTTCCACAAGAGAGCGAATCATCTTGTTCTAGTGCGCACCAACCAGGGGAGGGTGAGTCACCCTGTGGTCATATGTTGCTCCAACAAGAACCGCAAGCCCCCAGAGCTCCTAGAGCTCAATATATGCAACATGCAGGACCCTTGTACAAGGGTTTCTTGACGACTCCAAGTCGTTCCGGAAAATCATAGATTTGATCTTTCCCCGGGGCTTTGTCAAAATGTCAACAACCTGTACATCGGTCTCAATGTGATGGAGCCTCCTTGCTCATCAACTTACCATATCCCAGATAAGGCAGTATCTGCTGTCTACCTGCTGGAGCAATCGTCGAATACGGGATTTCTCAATAATCGAATCCCACCTCTAGTTGTCACAGAGAATCACAGTGGTATTCATCATGTGTACAAATAGCTCACTGAAGAGCTTCAGCAACCAGGTTGCCTCACAGAAGGCCATACTAGCAGCAATGTATTCTGCCTTGGTGGTGCTCAGAGTCACTGACTTCTGCTTCTTGCTCATCCAGTATATCTAGGCAGATTCCAAAGAGAAACAACACTGAGAAGTGCTCTAGTGATCCTCCACACTGCCTGCCCACTCATTATTCGAATAATCATGTGGTTTCATATTTCGGCAGTGTATTTCAATCCATGAAAGATTATGTCCTGAAGATATCTCAGAAGATTCTTGGCACCAATCCAGTGAGGCTCAACCAAATATGAGCTCACCATGCTAACTGCAACACATATGTCCAGACGTAGGTTCTCCAAGAACATCAACGCGAATGAGTTTATGAAACTCAAAGGCATTTCCCAAATCTGGTCCAACATCATTACCATATAACTTATGAAAGTTAAGATCCTCGAGGCAGTCACAAGCTTGCAGCTTATCCTCTCACATTCAGAATCCAACTCCCTCTGTCTCCTATAATGAGAGGGTCTGCACCTATCAGAAATAGGTGCCGGTATGAGAGATTTATCATCCACAACCTTCGAGTAATGGTTTGGATCGGTTTCACTCCTAGTGAATCTCAACTGCATTAGACAGCTATCAATCCTCTCATACTACGCCCGAGGTGTTTTGCTTCAAGCCATAGAGGGCTTTCTTCCACCTGTATACAAGAGATTCCCTTATCATTATTCTCAAACTCCTCAGGTTGTTCCACGCCTGTGGACCTGTTGCATGAGGGGAATGGTCCCCTTATAATATTTTCCTTAGGTACATTTCAGACATGTACCTTCATGCTTCTTTTTGAATTCAGGCATCCTAGTCACCATCTGACTCACAGACCTCTGGAGATGAGTCAAAGGACATGGTCCCTAGTGGACTTCCTGCAACTTGACTGCGTTCCTTTGCTTCATTACGCTGGCTTCATAACTGCATATAGATCCATATTAGCTGCGATGTATGCCTATGTGTAGAGTATAGGGCATGCTGTGCGTGTAACATGTTTGCTGCGTTGTATGCCTGCGTGTAGTAGGGCTAGCTATGGGTGTAACATGTTTTCTGCGTATATAGCTAGGGCATCATCCAAGTATAAGCTATGGCATCATCTAATGCATCTTCTTGTGTGTCTCTCCTTCACCAAAAACCCAAGGCGTGGTGAGGAGAAGATCACATGAAGAGTGTGTCCAAATAACATCGAATCCTCTTCTATTTATACCAAAAACGAGGATGATGAATAGACACATCGCTTGAGCTTCTAGAGCCTACATAAGAGCTGGTCGGCTTGATAGTAATTACATAAACAAAATAAATTCATATCTCCATAAATACTTATCGGAATCGGATGATCTTTGGATCAATCCTACACCTCTCGACGAGAGGGATCCAATAAAAATATCAGCTGCCATAAATAAGCTGACCCACATGGAGTTTGGCCCTAGTTGCCAATTTAACACACTATCGCTACTATGAATTGTGAGCTATATAAGGCATTCTATCTCAGTGGAGGTGGCATCTAAGGATAGAATCACACTGCTCTATGTCGTTTCAATTAATTTTAGCCCAATTCAATTCTTCAATTAACAATCCTTTCAATAACAATTAATCTTTCCATTCATCAACAGTAATTGAAGAATAGAACAATAAATTCAATGATAAAGGAGACAATCAACACATCAACAAGAGATACCAGGTTTGGTCAGAGACCAAGGAAAAACCCCACAAGGGGGAAAACCCTTTGAAAAATTTTCTTCTATTAGATTGTCATAAAATGTTCAGCAGAGAGTACAATGATCCCAATACAAAATCATCCAGCAAAATGACCCAATAACATTCAGAAATACGTTTTTGGCATCAATATATATCAGAGACAACTTTTCTTGCTTGTGGTCAACTACAATCAGATGTCAAATTTAGCCCTAGAGCCCAACCACATGGAGGAAGAGGTGTGCATGCGGTTGAGACCTCCCAACTGCACCCTTGACCCTGCCAGCCTATGGTTATAGCAGAAAATTACATCTGACGAACTTGCAGCTATAACCCAAAAACCTAGAACACGTGCAAGCTTTGGAACCTGTATTTTCGAACCTATGCGAACCACTTTCCTCAACCCTGCCTCAAACCTATGCGAACCAAACAATGAAGAAGAGAAGAAGAAGATGCTTGGTGGTGTCCAAATGAACTCGAGATCACTTGTATTTATAAGCTTCCAAGGGTGACAAATTTCTTGTTAGGCCTAACCTATCCAAATGTGCATATTTGGGCTTTTCTTCATAAGTACACTTTCCCTTTCCCGAATTGGGCGCTTCAATAGTCAAAATTGGTCCTCTCGAAAAGAGGAATCTAGTCCCATGGTTGTAATTTGTCACTAAGCTGCCAAATTAACACCCCCTTTCAGCTAAGACAACTTTTCTTGTTCGTGGTCAACTACAGTCAGATGTCAAATTTAGCCCTAGAGCCCAACCGCATGGAGGAAGAGGTGTGCATGTGGTTGAGGCCTTCCAACCGCACCCTTGACCCTGCTATCCTATGGTTATAGCAGAAAATTACATCTAACGAGCTTGCAACTATGACCCAAAAACCTAGAACACGTGCGAGCTTCAAACCCTGTATTTTCGAACCTGTGGGAACCACTTTCCTCAACCCTGCCTCAGACCTGTGTGAACCAAACAATGAAGAAGAGAAGAGGAAGATGGTTGGTGACGTCCAAATGAACTCGAGGTCACTTGTATTTATAGGCTTCCAAAAGTGACAAATTTCTTGTTAGGACCGACCTGTCCAAATGTGCATATTTGGGCTTTTCTTCATAACTACACTTTCCCTTTTCCGAATTGGGTACTTCAATAGTCAAAATTGGTCCTCTTGAAAAGAGGAATCTAGTCCCATGGTTGTAATTTGTCACTAAGCTGCCAAATTAACACTCCCTCTCAACTAAGACAATTTTTCTTGTTTGTGGTCAACTACAGTTAGATGTCAAATTTAGCCCTAGAGCCCAACCGCATGGAGGAAGAGGTGTGCATGCGATTGAGACCTTCCAACCGCACCCTTGACCCTGCTAGCCTATGGTTATAGCAAAAAATTACATCAGACGAGCTTGCAACTATGACCCAAAAACCTAGAACACGTGCGAGCTTCGGACCTTGTATTTTCGTACCTGTGCGAACCACTTTCCTCAACCCTGCCTCAAACCTGTGTGAACCAAACAATTAAGAAGAGAAGAAGAAGATGCTTGGTAATGTCCAAATGAACTCGAGGTCACTTGTATTTATAGATTGCTTGTTAGGACCGACCTGTCCAAATGTGCATATTTGGGCTTTTTCTTCACAAGTACACTTTCCCTTTTCCAAATTGGGTGCTTCAATAGTCAAAATTGGTCCTCTCGAAAAGAGGAATCTAGTCCCATGGTTGTAATTTGTCGCTAAGCTGCCAAATTAACACTCCCTCTCAGCTAAGGAGAAATTCCAACTCCATCATGTCATGTGTATCCTGTCATCATGTCGTGTCCCATCTCTGCTCACCTCTATCTGTTCAAACATTCTCGAATCTAAAGAAGAAGAATCATCAAGGAACTAAAGCTACCACCCTATCGGACAATGAGGAAGGTCCTACTAGACACTCTCACCTCATGTCATCTCATCGAGCAATAGGTGAGATACAACTTACCATATAAGAGGTAAGTATCACATCCATCCTATTGCCTGTTGATCTTCCCAACAATGACCCTCAAGATTCATGTGGTAGAACACCTGCATCATAATCCAATCTTCGGTGAGATACCCAACTTACCAAAGGTAAGGATCACACACCCCCAAGCCTCCTCAACCCATTGGCCAGATAGGGAGGGACTACCCCAACAAGCCTAGCTTGTGGGTATGATGCCAATTGGGGCATACTCTACTAGACCAATATAGGGGGAGATACGCGACTTGTCAAAATAGACAAGGATCTACACACACCCTTTGGGTGATAGATAGGGGTAATACCCTATTATCGAGAGATCCCTCAACCCTAGGAGCCCACCATCTCAATTCCACACCCTGGGAGCTTAGACAGGGGGGAAGGGTTGGCTCAGTGTCCTCGATCAACAATACCCCCTATCAAGAGGGTTCACATCTGTCAATACAAGCTCCTTTCTAAAGACCAAGAACTTCCCTTTCGGCAAAGCCTTGGTGAGAATATGTTCAATCTACTCATCTATTGATATGAGATGGAGTCTAACTGCTCCTCTTTTCACCATGTCTCGAATGAAATGATATCGAATCTCTATGTGCTTGGACTTGTCATGACATAAGAGATTCTCTGCCAGATGGATCTCACTCCTGTCGTCGTAAAATATCAATGTAGTGTCTAGGACCTGTTGAAATAGCTCTTCGAAGAGCTTTCTCAACCAAATTGCTTTCCAGCTAGCCATGCTAGCGGCAATGTACTCTACCTCGATGATACTCAATGCTTCAGACTTCTGCTTCTTGCCCATCCAAGATAGCATGGCAGATCCAAGGCTAAAACAACATCCAGACGTACTCTTCATGTCGACAACAATTCCTGCACAGTCAACATTGGTGTATTCATGAAGTCGAACATCTCCAGTAGAATATCTCAAACCAAGTGTGATCGTCCCATGCAAATATCTCAAAATGTGTTTGGCAGTGAATGCGCATGGAGAGGCTCGATCATGAATTAAATCAATGTGTTCACTACATAGCATATGTCCAGACAGGTGTTCACTAAGAACATCAAAGCCCCAATCAATTGCCTATACTCAGATGGATTTGCCAAATCGGGTCCTGCAACTTCTCCACATAGCTTCCTGAAATTCATTTCCATCAGTGCGGGCAAGTACTTCCATTCTGTCATTCCAAATCTCTCCAACAGCTTCACGACATGTTTTCCTTGTGAAAGGGAAATCTCACCAGGCCATTGTGACACCTCAAGGCCTAGAAAATAGTGCATGAGTTCAAGGTCCTTCATCTAGAATTCAGAGGCTAACTCCCTCTTACACTTTATCATCAAGGGCTCGCTACTTGTCAAGGATAGATCATCAACATATAAAACCAAAATCAACGGCATACCCTGGACTACCTTGAAATAGAGGTTGGGATCGGCATTGCTTCTTGTGAATCCCAGTTTTACCAAATAATTGTTTATGCGGGCATACCATGCTCTGGGGGCTTGCTCCAAAACATAAAATGCCTTCTTCAACCTACAAACATGTGTCTTTTAATCCACTACTTCAAATCCTTGTGGCTTCTCAACATACACTTCTTCTTGTAACATGCCATGGAGGAATGTTGTCTTCACGTCCATCTGATGTAGGGTCCATCCTTGACTTGCAGCAAGAGCAACTATCGAACGAATGGTTGTATATCCAGACACAAATGCAAAGATGTTGTCATAATCTTCTCCCTCTTTCTAGGAGAATCCTTAAGCCACGAACCTTGCTTTATATTTCTTAATGTTACCATCAACTCCATGTTTAATCTTGAATAGCCACTTTGAACTCACCACAAATTTCCCCTTCGGTCTCAGCACAACATCCCATATGTCATTCTTCATAATTGATTCATATTCTTCGGCCATAGCATCCTTCCAAACTTGCTCTTTTACGGCTTCTTCAAAGGTGGGAGGTTCGGCTTGAATCATAGTGCTCATGGCTGCAACATATCCCTGGTATTTGCATGGCTTCTTCCTTTATCTAAATGATCCTCGAACTGGAACGCATCTCTTATCATCCTATAAAGTGTCACGCAACCAAAGTGGCCTCTTCCTGGCAAGAGGATCTAAGGGATCCATGGGCTCCATGGATCATCAACAATGTCTGTCTCGGATTCAGCCACAAAGGGACCATCTAAAATATCCATATCATCATTATTCTTCTCAAGAGCAGGAGGCAGAGGAAGGTCCCTTACTTTTCCAAGTGCAGCATCTTCAACAAACATTACATCCCTGCTAATTTCAACCTTCCCTTGACCAAGAATATATATTCTAAATGCCTTAGAATCTTCACAATATCCAACAAACTTACCTTTGGGCCAACATCGAGCTTGACACCTGTGAATACTTCTTTGGGGGTCTTGTTGTCCAATGCTCAATGAGGCACCCTGTTTTGTACATATACGGTGGCATTCATTACTTCTCCTTAAAGGAACATCGACAACCTTTGATCATGGAGCATAGCAAGAGCGGCTTCTACAATAGACTTGTTCTTCCTTTCAACTACTCCATTTTGTTCAAGAGTATAGGGCACAATCGTCTCTTTCCTGATACCTTCCTTCTTGCAAAAATCGATGAAGTCATTTGAAATGTACTCTCCACCATTATCAAACTTGAAGATCTTAATTCTCTTCCCTAATTGATTTTCAACCAAAGCATTGAACTCCTTCAACATTTCGAAGGCTTCATCATTGTGCTTCAAATAATATATCCATATCTTTCTTGAAAAGTCATCAATGAAGGTGATGTAGTAGAGATGACCACCAATAGAATGCATGGGCATCAGGCCACATATGTCGGAATAAATGAGTTGGAAAATGTCATTGCGATCATCTCTTCCATTACAATCATTCCTCCAGTCATCTCTTCTTCTTTGATCATTAAACATGTTGTTGTTGCTTCTAGTAATGTAGTGTGGACCATTGTTCTTCTCGGGGCAATTTCGAGCATAGTGGCCTCTCTTATGACAATTGAAGCATTCGTTGTGCAACGATTCCCTGGATCTTCCAAACCTTCTATTTGAATTTCGAGGAGAATGCTTTCTTCTTCTTCTTGTCATGAGTGATGAATGTTGTGGGTTCTTCTTCTTCATGCTTTTGTATCCTGCCTCTAGAAACGATCCTTAATTCTTCTTGAGTGAGCTTTCCAACAATCTCATCAAATGACGGAAAATTGTTGTTATTTTCTTATAGTGGTAAAGAAGGTTTCCCAAATATGAGGGAGAACTCTAAGAGTTACAATCACCAATTCCCTATCAAGCACAGATTCTCCAACTCTTTGCAATTGATCTCTAAGATGAGATATCCTCATAAAGTAGGATTGCACAAACTCTCCTTTGTTCATCTTCATATCTTTGAGTTGATCTTTCAAGGAGGGGATTTCATTCAAATCGTTGACTTGATACATATCAGCTATCTTATCATACATGTCCTTAGACTTCCTCAAATTTCCATTATATGCAAGTAAATTATCTTGTAAACCATCAACTATAATTTGCTTTGCTTTTAACTCACCTTTCTTGTGTTTGTTCTTGGCAACAGCAGAAGCATTCTCTAGAGGCTCAAGTACTTTTCCTTGAATGTATTCCAAAACATCATTGTTATCAGCTATGATCTCCAACCTGATCTTCCATGCAACAAAGTTAGATGAGTCACCCAACTTCTCATGTTCCTTGAAGAAAGACAAAGACATCTCGACTTGATTAGATAGGCTCCTTCAACTTTCCAAAGATGATTGCTTCAATGCTTGTCTCCTTTTGGGCTTGTCCTTCACCTTAGCTCTGATACCATATCAATTTTCACATTGCTTTATGTTGTTTCATTTACTTTTAGCCCAATTCAATTATTGAATTAGCAATCCTTTCAATAACAATTAATCTTTCCATTCATCAACAGTAATTAAAGATAGAACAGTAAATGCAATGATAAAGGAGACAATCAACACATCAACAAGAGACACTAGGTTTGGTCAAAGACCAGGGGAAAACCCCACAAGCAGGAACACCCTTTGAAAATTCTTCTTCTATTAGATTGTCATAAAATGTTCAATGGAGAGTACAATTATCCCAATACAAAATCATCCAGCAGAATGACCCAATAACATTCAGAAATATGTTTTCAGCATCAATATATATCAAAGACAAATTTTCTTGTTTGTGGTCAACTGCTGTCAGATGTCAAATTTAGCCCTAGAGCCCAACCACATGGAGGAAGAGGTGTGCATGTAGCTGAGACCTTCCAACCGCACCCTTGAGCATGCTAGCCTGTAGTTATAGCTGAAAATTGCCTTTTATGAGCCTGTGGCTATGACCCAAAACCCTAGAACATGTGTGAGCTTCGAACCCTGTATTTTTGGACTTGTATGAACCACTTTCCTCGACCCTACCTCAGACCTATGCGAACCAAACAATGAAGAAGAAAAGAAGAAGATGTTTGGTGATGTCCAAATGAGCTTGAGGTCACTTGTATTTATAGGCTTCCAAGGGTGACCAAATTTTCAGTTAGGACCAACCAATCTAAATGTGCATATTGTTAGTATTTGTAGCATCGGATGTGTTCTAGTCACGAAACTTGGTGGAGAGGCTAGAATACATGAGATCTCCATAACCCAAAAATCGTTTCTAGAATTCCACCTAAAGATGGCTCAATTAGATTATTAGCCGATTTTTAAATATTTCCTAAGTCTAAACTTAGGTAATATGGTTAATTAATCAGAATTAACTAAGTCAAAGGGAAAATTCTCTAGAAACTCACACGAATCGACTCCAATATGATCCTAGCCCTTGATTAAGATTTAATCCTAGTCGTTGGTGCTCCAACAGAGCATTATAAGATGTCGTGGGCACTTGGAGAATACACAAGAGACTTGGAGAATTTGATTTTCCAGAGTAGCAACAGTCAATTGTCAGAGAGTTTGAGCTTTAGTGAGGAAGCAGAGATAGTGAGGGGCAGGGACAGAGAGGTTGGAGGAATTTTTCTAGATCCAGCGAGTGCAGTTGCAAAGAGGCCGATATTTCTCCAGGAGGTTGGGCAGAGCCTCAAGAAGGCGGATCAATTTGCTGGGAAGGAAGATGTTTTCAGTTCCAAGGGCCAGGTGGAGGTTCCAAAGTGTCGGAGAGACGTTTTCCCAATCAGCAACAAGCAAGACGACTAGACTAGCAATCAATTCGGGCAGCAGTCGCAACAAGCAGCATCATGTTGATGCAGAGCCTACGTAAGCCCAATTGGATGGCTTGCTTCTCAGACGTAGTCCAGTGTCAGAATTCTCAAGAGTGAGGGTAAATTCCCTCTAGATATTTCTGCTAGTATTTTCTCTACAGGATACCCAAATTTTGGCATCCTGATTATTGTACTCTGAATTTCTCACCACTGCATAATAATAAAAACCCTCATTTGTTGCACTGAATTTCCTAAGTTGGGATTTTTTGGGGACATTTTGTCTAAAAATAATTGTCATAATTTTATGTGTGCGTGCTAGATTTTCTTAGTTTCCAGCATTATTTTATTCTGCAGTTTATTTGTGAAAAAGACAGTGTGAATTATTTGGTATTTGTCATAGCAAAATGCAAATAAATTGTTAAATAAATTAACATTAGGAGATAAAATTCCAGTTGTTGTGATAGATGAAATTTTCACACGTATGTGGGCTTTTCTTGATAAGTACACTTTCCCTTGTCTGAATTGGGCAGTTCAATGGTCAAAATTGCTCCTCTCAAAAAGAGGAATCTAGTCCCATGTCTAGAATTTATCACTAAGTTGCCAAATTAACACCTCAAAGAAGTGGTGTGGTGTCCTACTGAATGACTCCCATAATTGTGCTCTGATCTAGTGGAGAGATAGAACTTACTAGTCAAGGCCTCAGTAGTTTGACAATGTTGGTTGTGATGATGTTATCATCATTGATGCTTACCAATCAGGATCCCTTCTTATATGAATATTTCAACCTGAGATTATCTTGTTGAATCATTATGAATACCTCCCTAGTTAAGAGGGAGTGTTGAATTTGTATCTAGAATTGGTCTTCATAAATATATTTTATCATCAATGTATTTATTATATTTTTGTAAAAGCATGTTCTTCATGCTTATAGTCAAAAGGAGTCAAAAAATATTTATTATGAGGCAAAAGAAAATTTAGAAGGGCTTGTTCTTCATGTCCCTTGCAAAAGAAATAAATTTTGAATTTTTTCTAATGTCATTTGTCTTGCCAAGATGCCAAGTTGGCCCAGCTACATGTGGCACCCATTCACCTATGAAGAAAACTATATATAGCCTATTTGCATCCCCCAACTGAAAAAAAGAGAACACACAACATACAAATCATCCATCTCTGCAATCTAGGATGTACTCAAAGAATAGAAGGTTGAAGTGAAGAGAGATAAGAAGAGATTTGTGTACCCTCGCTCAAGCAAGAAAAAAAGACCAAAAGAACAGTTTAAACCTATGTGATAACTTTTTATGGCATCTGAACATACTGTAGCAACATTTCTCTGAGGCATCTGAGCTTATTGTGGCAGCATCTTGTTGGAAATAGTATCAAGGAGAGGTGTTACTAGGCATTTATCCCTTTTAGCCTAGTAGACACATTAATGACTTTTGTCTTGGTGACATTTATAAGTTATATTAATGTCAAGGGTGGAAAAGGTACTTAAAAGTGTTGTACTATGTACTTTTCTAATATTAAAGTCACTTGTACTTTCTAAAGTGACTTTATGTGTAAAGTACTAAGTGTACTTTTCTAATATTAAAGTGAGTTGAAAAATCACTTTATGAGAAAAATAAAAAAGATACACAACTTGAAAATGGTACTAGAAGGCTTTTAAGTAATGGGGTCAATGTGTGAGGGGGTCAATTGGGAGAGTTAATCTCAACCAGACATCATGAGATTTGGACATTAAATCTCATCCATTGGATTCTAGGTTTAGGGATTCAATCTTTCCTAACAGACAAAAGGAGAAAGAGATCCTCATTTCTTCACTTCACACTTGAGAGAGCATGAGGAGAAGAGGAGAGGAGAACTTCAAGGAGAATTTGCAACTAGACAAGGAGGGCTTGATATTCTAGGAGGGAGGCAGCCATAGGAGGCACGAATTCGAAGGAGAGGAGCACGAAAATCAAGGAGACTGTCAGCACAAAATTCGAGGCAAACAAAAACACGGAAATCGAGGGTAGGGAGCATGAATTTCAAGGGTTGTGGCACGCATTTCGAGGGAATGTTCAACGTTATTTTCGAAGAGGGTCTCTGTTGTCACCTTGCATGAATTGAGAGGTTTTTATAGTCACTTCCAACACAAAATTCGAGACTGCTTCAGCACAAATTTCAAGGCAGGTTTGGCACAGAAATCGAAGTTGTTTTAGCACAAAAATTGAGGCTGCTTTAACACATATTTCAAGGCAAATTTCTAGGCACAATGAAAAAACAAGGAGCTGCACTGTGGGAAAGTGCAGAAAATTTTGGGCATGAAAAATTTATAAAATCTGAAAATTATCAGTGGGACAAATTTCCAGATTTGTATTTAATCCTTCAGCTGAAGGGAGATAAGTATTGTGTTTAATTTTATGTAATTAGACTAATTTCTCAAGCAATAAAATCCTCCTTTGAAGACCGGTTTTCCCCAAGAGGTTGTGGGGTTTTTCCGTCACCTTGACCAAAAATAAGTGTCTCACATGCTTAAATGCTTGCCTAAATTTTGTATTAATTTCAACTGATAGGAAAACTGAAAAATAGTAGTACTATTGAATGTTTACAATTAATGCATTCGGAAATTTATATCAGCATGACAAAACATGCGGGTTGGGCCAAATAAACATAGGCAAACTTGTAAACTGGGGTAAGGGTGCAAATCATTATTTTTCTACACATCTGAGCTTATTGTGGCAATATACTTCTAGCGTAATTGAGTTTAGTGTGGCACTATTGCTACTATGGATTGTAAGCTATATAAAGCATTCTATCTTAGTGTACGTGGCATCCAAGGATAGAAATATGGCATCTTGTGACCAGACTTATTAACAAAGCTATGGCAGAGTTTGGTCTGTTGATGGAGGGTTGACTTGGCACTTGGGTTACTGGTCAATTTATCTATGACTTGAATTTCTCTTCATCACTAAAGATTTTATAAGGAAAGGATTGATGAGTTTTCCCCTTGTAAGTTTTGCCTTGGCCTCTGGCCTAATTTCTAGTGTCTCTTGTCTTTTTGTGCATTGTATTTGTATAATTGCTTGATGACCTAATGAATGAAGTAAATGCTAAAGGAAAAACATATATATATAATCAAGTCACAAGTAATTATCACGATTAGAAATTCTAGCATACATCTGAATTTCAACAAATCAATATTTCACTTCATTTTAATTTCTTTCAGAGCATTAAATATCATTACCACAAATCAAATAGGATAATTAGCAATACATCACATCACACGAACAATGCACAAGAAATTTTTAGGTGGAATGTCTTGAGAATTACATCAACAAGAAGATCCAACTTCCAAGATTTTCCAACAATGGATAGGAGGCTCCAACCAACTTCCAAGATTTTCCAACCATGGTTGGAAGGAGGCTCCAACCCCCAAGTTTTATCAACTCCAACTGAAAGGATTCCCTAACACCCTGCGTTTACCAGCTCTAACTCGAAGGTTGCTCCAACATCCTGATTTTATCAAATCCAACTAAAAGGATGCTCCAACACCCTGGATTTACCAACTCCAACTGAAAAGATGCTCCAACACCCTGCAAGTTCCGACTTGCCCTAGCACAACCCAGCCACTCTGAAGTGTTGTCAGGCTCCAACCTGACGAGACTCCAATCTACGCCTTGCACCAGCCTACCACCCTAAATATTGAAGATGTTCTCAAGCTCCAACCTGAAGGAGCCTTCAGTGTCCTTTGTGCACCACCCTTAAAAATAAAGGATAGAAAACTATGGGCTCCCATACCAAGGATAAAGACCCACTTATAATGATATTCAAATAAACCCTTGTTGTCGCCTCTGTTGATATATGTCCGGATTTGCAGTGGTGTAATGTCAACAAACTTTGTCAAATAGTCAAGTTGTTAAAAACTTATCACTTCATAGATCAAACTTCAAAACTGCTTCTTGTATACTGTTGTAGGTCTTTTATCCAACTCTTGCCTCAACAAATGACTTAAGCATTTCAAATACAAACTAAATGATTTACATACCTTGAAATAAGTTTACTCCCTGCCATGATCGTTTTAGATTTGGCCAAATATTTATGCCCTTGGAGATGCCCATAATCAGCCTGTAACCTCTGTCAAGATTATAACTTTGATAAGCCTTTCAATTTTTGTTATGATTATGCCTTGTATGTAAGCACAAATTCTTCTTTAGCAGACCTTGTATCAGTCCTAACTCAGTCTCTTAACAACTCCACTTCTAATTTTCAACCACTAGAACATGCCCTTAACAAGTGGTAAGATTTGTCCATTTTTGCGGCCCAAGAAACCATTCAATTTTCTAATTCAAAAAGGCTTGAATTCAACCTCAATTTCATTGTGTCATACCCCAATTCTGACTGAAACAATACCACAAACGAATGGATTTATGTCTTGAAATCTCTCAGAAGAGGGTGTGAATTTGACCTCAGCCCTGGTGCTAAATTGACATCAATCAGAGCCTCAGGTTGGCAGAAAGATATGTTAAAAAATGTAAAGTGGCAGCTATTATATCTTATTTTCCTTAACCTTGATAGTGCTTATGAATCTTAAGTTATCTTCTTTAGTTAGAACTTTCATCAAACAATATCAAGAACAATAACAGTAACAAAAGAGGACACAGATATAGGCTCTCATCCAAGGCAAAACCTCTTTAAGGGGAAAACGCAGAAATTGTTCTATTCTTAGAATCTGCTTCAAATGATATACAAAGACCTAATCCCTAGACCAAGTCCTTCTCCCAATGCCAAGTCGACCCTTTCTCAAGTCCTTCCTTTATTCTGCACCAAACTGCTACGCCTTGCAACTTCGACCTACCAACTGCAGCGCTGCTACTCGACCTACAACTTCGATCTAGCAACTTCATCCTTGCAGCTTCCTGGAAACCCTAATATAGCCTCTTCCTGAGACCTACTTAGAGAAAGACAACTCTACCAAGGTCAATGAGGTCAACACAAGGGTTTTCCCTCCTCCAACTACCAAATTTTGCACTTTGTCCTACTGCAACTCGGACCTGCAACTTCAGCTTGTTTCTGCAACCCAAAAACCTTATAATTTCACACGTGTGAAAGAGATAGAGTTGAAAAACAAGAAATTTCATCCTTCCAAATTCTTCTAGACCTTCGCTCTCCTTTTTCCCTTCTCAACTACATATCAAACTCTTTCTTGTAGATCGAACTTGTGAGTGTGTGTGTGTCAAATGAATCGAATTACTCCTTTATATAGCCTTCTCAAGGAGTCGAATTCCGTCCTTTAGGCTGACTTGATGATCCCAAGGCCAACTTGTACTCTTGGAGATTCTAGGACTTTCTAGACTCAAAAATTATTAATTTTACAATGACAAATTGCCCGGACGGGTCTTATAACCATGATGTTGACTTCATTGGCTCATGACAATAAATCCTAAGACCTAACAAACCCTAGAAGCACGAAGAACATGCTTTTACCTAGAAGACCATCAATAATAAGCATGAAACCCATGCTTTAATAATAATAGCTTTATTTCTTCTTTTCTTGTTTGTTACATAGGATACATATTGAAATGAGTACAACAATAATGAAGACCAAAACTAGTTACATTTCTCAACAAAATAGGCCTCAGACCTGGCCTTTAAATGTACTCCAAATTGTCCACAAAACCAGCAAAGTCCTACCTCTGATTAGTCTTTAAAACAGTGTGTATATGCCTTTGAAAAGTCTCATTAAAATTGGCTGCAGCAGTGCCTCGAACAAGCCTCAAGAAGGCCAAAGTATGCCTCAAAATTTGCTACAAGAAACCATCAAAATAGGGTCAAAGGAGTCTTAGACCAGCCTAAGAATCGGGTTCAGATCTTGCTTCAGACAAACAAAATATGCCTCATAAAATAGCCTTCGAAAGGGGGCTCAAATTCGGCCTCAATCGAGGGCAAAAACAGTGCCTCAGGGCAAGCCAAGATTTGCCTCAAAATATATCTTTGTCCCAATGAAAATCCACCAAACAAAAGATAAAAACAATCAGCCCAAAATAAGCCCTTAAAAAGTCCACAGAGCTCTACCCTAGACAGCGAAATTACCAAAAAAGAATGAATCATGAAACTCATTCAAAACTCAACCTTATTCTACTAATTATCACTTTTGCCTATGGCCTTAGGAATATCAGACCCTAAAATACAAATGATAGGTGTGGAACTGAATACCCTTTGAGGGAAATCAAGGCCCATATTTATACTTGAAGAAGGGGGCATAAAAGTGGGTCGTCATGCCCTAATACATGGAGTTGACCTGAGTAAAGCTCAAATTTTAAATTTATAAAATCAAAATTTGAATGAGCCAACCTGATCTCCACTTTTGAATTATTTTCCCAATTAAAAATCCTTTTTTAAGGAGCTAACTTTAATCCTCCTATGGAGGCGGATTTGACAAGGAATGTCTCTCCTTTTGGGGTTGATTGGTCAACACATTTAATTCAAGATTTCTTAAATATCAATCCCAAAATTTGACCACTAATAAGGTTTCCTTATATCATTCATTTGGGCACCATAACCACACCCTCGAGGCTTCAACTTTGAGAGAGCATATCTCCTCAAGCGAGAGGAAACATGCGGCATGCCACCTACTATTAGCAAGCGCATGACAAGTACTATCAGTTAATGATGGTCCCATTAGCAAATTCATGGATATGGTACTTAGATCTTGGGCATGAGGGAAAGTCTTCGTTTGGACCAGCCAACTCTCAGGGCAAAAGGCTAAAAAGCCCATTCTGTTAAATTCGCCAAGGCTCATCTAACAATTTGTATGCAGTAACTTGGCCATGGCTCTAAATTAAAAAGCTCTTTCTCAAATTATTTCAAAATTAAATTGTGCAATAAAGTTAGATTCGCTTATTAGTGCTTGACTTTTGTAAATAAATTTACTAACCCTTGTAATTATTTTCCTAGTGCACATAGTTAGTGGGGTTTTATTTCTCAATTTGAATTTTATCAATAAGTATTGGAGGACCGCTAGCCTTTTGTGACATTGCAGGTGTTACATCACAAGATCAAAGACAAATTCGATTTCTTTCAAGCATCAAGCCCTCACCAAGACTAGCGACTAGGGTTTGGGCACTAAATCACTCTTGGAGGAGGTCGTCCAACTAATGGAAGAAGTTGCAAGCCTTCATAGGGTAGATCCCGTCATAAGGAATATTTTCTACAAAGGTCTAACTTATCATAATTGTTTGCAAGATTTTGTGGCTATAAGTTGCAATTTTGGCATCAAACTCACTTGTTTACACTACAGATTCACCATAGGTTACTTAGGGACCGAAATGGTTTGATTGGAAGACTATTTGAGCTGGTCACAAGGGTTTCGGGGCTTGAAGACCTAGCCACAAGCCTGAATAGGCCAAGAAACCCTAGCCGAAGGCCTAGTTTGGCTTGTGTAAACCTAACGCAGACCTAGAAGGGTCATAATTCTTGGATGCAAGGCATTAGATTCTAGACAAATCCATTACAATTGATTTTTTGAGTTAACTCCTTGTGTTTGCAGGCCTAGCGAAATTTTTTAAGGCACTTGGGTGGTTAGAGGTCCTGGGGAGGTATCATTAATGAGACCATAGCCGCCTTCTTGTTGAAGAATGTAACTAGGTTTAGTCTTCATAATTGTATAATGTAATATATGTGTCAAAAGAAATTTTATTATTAATAAAAATGACTTATCAAAGCATGGGTTTCATGCTTGGGTCATCATTTTTATGTCAAAGCCTCCATTGTAGGCTTCTAGGTTTTATATTGAATAAATAGTCATTGCCAATTTTATTAGACGCTTCTTGGACTTTTGTATCACGTAAAAAGAATTATTTTTAAGTCAAATAAGTCATTTGACACCTCCACACTAAGTCGGCCCACATTAGGGCGATTCAACCCACAGAAGAGGCTATATATAGAGAGGCAGTTCGATCCATTTACACCACTCACAAAACAAGTTTGATACACAAGAAAAAGAGGCAGAAAAAGTGTGAAGTTGCAAGAGAAGGAAGAAGATTGCAGGGGAAGACAAAATCGAAGTTTTGGGCTATCTATCTCTCACACGTGCGAAGTTACTGGGCATCTGCTGGGGTCGAAAATATGATTTTTACTGCAGGTCGAAGTTCTATTGCAAGGGAGGTCGAAACTCTAGTTCGAAGTTCCTACTGGGAAGTTATCATCTGGAGAAGGAAGGGCTAGCTTGGTGATTGGAGGAAGTATGTGTCTAGGTCAAAGAGACTTGAACTATCTCATCTTGTCTTTGAAACCACCAAAGGAAGAGTTGTGACTGGGATTTCCCCTCATAGGGGTTTTGTCCTAGTTGTGCGCCTACATCTTGTGTCTCTTGTTCTTGTGATCTTCATACACATATAATTTTGTAATTGCTTGATGAAAGATAAACTAAATTAAGAAGTAAAAGAAGCCAACATAATTCACAAGTAATTATCAAGAAAGAGGAATCAAACCCTAAATCCTACTAGCATTGATTTCTCAACATGGTATCAGAGCTAATGTCAAATAAGGTTGAATATCACTTTGTTGGCAATTACTTGGAGAAAGGAAAAGTAGTTTTGGAAGAAAACGGTTACTCCCACTATGGCAAGTAACTTTAAAGATGGGATCAATATCGTGACAATTGCAAGAAGCTAGATTGGAAAGATCATCTACAATCTATTTAGGAGAGTCAAGAGTGAAGGATTCTTGGTTGCACTTAAAGGTACTCTTGATGATGACAATGCATGGATCATTGATAATGGAGCATCAAGACATATAGTCAGAGAAAATGGACAACTTAATACTTTAGAAGGAACCATCATCTCATGCAGTGGAGTTAGGAGACAACAACAATTATGCAGTCAAAGGCCTTGGATCTACATCATTGACGCTGAAAATGAAGCAAAGCTACACATCAACAATATACTCTATGTTCCAGGTTGGAAAAAGAATTTACTTTCAAGATAAAGGAGATAGGGTTGCTTTTGTAGATGGTAAAGTTCTGGTTTGGGAAAAGATTCAAGCATTGATAAGGAAAAAGTTATTGGAGTTAGGAGACCAATCCTATTGAATTATGGCATAGAAGATATTGGCATATACACTACAAGATAATTCCCTCATTTAGTCAAATGGTAAATGGCATACCCAATATCAAAGAAGATCGTAAAGGAGTATGTAAGGGATGTGCTCTGGGAAAGAAAAGAAGGAACCCTTTTACAGGTAGTGACACAAGTTTGAAAGAAATATAAGACATCATTCATTTTGATGTGTGGGTCAATGTCTAACAAATATCTTGGAGGCCATATATATGTGACCTTCATTGATGATCACTCTAAAAAGACATGGCTCTATCTTTTGAAGACAAAGGACGATGTATTTGAAAAGTTCAAGGAATTTAGATCTAAAGTGGAGACCTTAACTGAAAGAAAGATAAAAAAAAAATGAGATCAAACAATGGAAGAGAATACACTTCAAAAGAATTGATTGCATATTGTAAAGAAGCAAGTAGTAAGAGGGAGCTCATTGTTCCCTACAACCTCGAGCAGAATGGAATTGCAAAAAGGAAGAATAGAACCATTGAAGAATGCATAAGGAGGAAGCCTCCACCATTTTACCAAAAGATAAGTATTTTTTTCCTTGTTTCCTTTGTTATGTATGGTTTTCCTCTCTTATCAAGATGTGTTGTATTATATGCTAATAGCCTTTCTCTTTATATTTTCTTTGGTTAGGAAAGCCTACTAAATACTCTAAGGATATGGAGAAGACTTCAAAGGATAAACTTGAAGTATGGAAGAAATTTTGTTGCAAAGGAAGCTCTTCAAGAATCGATGTCCTACAAGGTTTGTTAAGGAACAACTTAAAGGTATGTTTTAGAATATAAGCTTTGCTATAAAAGTTCTTTTCCTATAAAATTAAAATTACTTTACATCACTGACATCATTATGTCGAGGGTTTTGAATCACAAAGATTCTTGTTAAGGTGATTAATCATTAGATTGAATCTACCCTCATTATATTATCATTGTTGTGGAACACTAAAAAGGTTCACCATAAAACCCTAACCTAAGGATATGTCAATATTGATTGTGAAACCCTAGTCTACATAGGGTAATTGATGAAATCTAGAAAATACTATTCTTTTGATGTTTAGGTTTTGATGGAAGCCTTAGTCCTTTAGGGTTGGTTGTATTAAAGACCTAGATCTTTAGGGCTTGGTAAATTATGGTTTATAAGCAAGACCCTTATTTTAGCTAAGATGATGTCCTAGGAATGAAACCCTAGGTATATATTCATCGGTATGATCGAAACCCTAGTCTAAATGAAATTGTTGTTTCTCTATCTTTGATGCTTTGATCTTTGTGTCTTCGATTTAATTAGTAGACATTGATGAGAAATGTTAGTGCATGAATTCCTAGATATGTATATGTTAGTATGCTAACCTAATCGTTGATGCTCATAATTTGTGAATTCTAGGGTTTGTAACAAAGCCCTAGTAGAAATTTGATATTCTAGGATATGATGATATTGTTTCCAATATGATGATTAATTCTAGGGTTTGCAACAAACCCTAGTAGAGTCTAAAATGCATAGTAGAATTGTTATTTGATTGAATTGTCAATATCTAAGGATTTTGGTCTCTAAGACGGAATCTAGGGTTTGTAATGGATTATAGTAGAATTTGTCATATATCTCTAGAAACAATATTGAGGCCCTAGATAGAATGAGACTAATTTCTTGACTAAGATGCTTTATGTTTTAGTCTAAGATTTGTAACAAAACCCTAGCAAGAAGTTGAAGTTTAGAAGTATGTGTCTCTTGTTGATTATGAACCTAACTAGGTTTAGGTATTTGATGCCTAAAGTCTAATGCTTCCCTTATAATATTGACATGATTTTGATATAGCTAATGTCATGTTTCTGTATATTCGTTTTTTGTTGTACTTGCTATTGAAGTTTTGCAGGTACATAATCTTCAAGATGATAAAGATGTCTGTAAAAGCATGATGAAGGAAGCATATGAATGATGATGATCAAGGAATGAAGCCATGAAAGGTTCTCCGATGTTATAAAAGAAGGAAGTGGTTGTTCTCCTTAAGTTAAGAGGGAGCCTGGATAGAAGAAAGAGTACATCTCCCCAGTTGAAAGGGAGGGCATATTATGATAGTCATGATAGATACCTTGAAGAAGAAATTGGAGAATAAATTGGTGTTGGTGAAGAAATGAAAGAAGAAGAAAGCTTCTGACAAATTGAATATGGATAACTTGATGATGATATTAGCAACATCCAAATAATTGAGGACCCTAAAGGTTTGTGCTTACGTGTATATTTGAAGATTGAACACTCTGGAAGCATGCTTGGACAAATGGATATATCTATTTTAGGGAGAGTTGATGCATCTAATGGTGGATGCTTGGGAGGACATATAGCTGGCTTATGTGTGCTTAATGTCTAGATCCCGAAGAGGGAGGGTGGCATTGGTCTTGGAGCTCTGACCTTGGATACGCACCTACATCCCTGGGTTGATGGTTAGTATGTAAGCTTGATGGTACCTAGACTGGTTGAAAGCTTTAGTACATCTTAGTCCCATCAAGATAGATAACCTTGGTCAGGTATCTAGTCTGTGGCACTGAGTGTACCTAAACTCTTTGTCCATCTACTTGTATATATATATATATATATATGAATTCCTCCCTAGTTAAGAGGGTGTTGAAGAATGTAACTAGGTTCAGCCTTCATAATTGTATCAAGTAATATATTTGTCAAAAGAAATTTTAATATTAATAAAAATGACTTATTAAAGCATGGGTTTCATGCTTGGGCCATCATTTTTAGGTCAAAGCCTCTATTGTAGGCTTCTAGGTTTTATATTGAGTCAATAGAGTCATTGTCAATTTTATTCGACCTGTCCTTGGCTTCTAGATCGTGTAAAAAGAATTATTTTTGAGTCAAACAAGTCATTTGACACCTCCACACCAAGTCGGCCCTATCATGATGAAGTCGGCCTACATTAGGGCAATTCGATCCACAGAAGAGGCTATATATAGAGAGGCAATTCGATACATTTACACCACTCACAAAACAAGTTCGATACATAAGAAAGAGAGGCAAAAAAAGAAAGAAGTTGCTAGAGAAGGAAGAAGATTGCAGGGGAAGACAAAATCGAATTTTTGGGCCATCTATCTCTCACACGTGCAAAGTTACTGAGCATTTGATGGGGTTGAAAATCTGAATTTGACTGCAGGTCGAAGTTCTGTTGCAGGGGAGGCAGAAATTCTGTTGTTGCAGGGTCGAAACTCTAGGTTGAAGTTGTTGTTGGGAAGTATCATTTGGAAAAGAAGGGATAACTTGGTGGTTGGAGGAAGTCTATGTCTAGGTCAAACAGTCTTGGATTATCTCATCTTGTCTTTCAATCAACTGAAGGAAGAGTTCTGACTAGGTTTTCCCGTCATAGGGGTTTTTCTCTGGTTGTGCGCCTACATCTTGTGTCTCTTGTTTTAGTGATCTTCATACACATATAACTTGGTAATTTCTTGATGAAATGCGAACTAAATAAGAAGTAAAAGAAGCCAAAATAATTCACAAGTAATTATCAAGAAAGGGGAATCAAACCCTCAATCCTACTAGCATTGATTTCTCAACACTTCCCCAGCACTTCTCTCTACAACTTAGTTGGTGACTAGCTTCAAAACAATTAAGGAGAAGGCTCTCACCTAGAATAGGCATTTAACTAAAAAAACTAAAACCTTGCATTCCATATTTAGAATAAGTCCTGCATTTCATCTAGCATAGATCTTTCATCTCATCTTTGTAGTAATTGTCTATCCAGTAATTTGACATATTAATCTTTATTGTGCAAGTATTTCTTAATTTTAAGGCATTGGTTTTTCACTGATATATCTTAGGCATCTAATTTGGTTGTGCTCAATAATCGTGCTTGCCATATAATTTCACATCAAGTTGCTAAGATATTCATTTGTATCTCGTAAACTTGTTGATCCTCAACAAGTTCCTCATCCATTTCATTGTTAGGGACTACCCCCCTTAGCCCACTTGGGAGATATCTTAAACAGAGCGAGTATGGATCAAAGTGACAACCCCTACTATGAGCATTGCATCTTGGGTGTACACTTCAGTGGACAACAAGGTCCATGTCAACACAATGGATGATGAAAAGGATGCCACATCATCACTACAATTCCCACATCAACATTTTGCACATTTGTAAACATATGGAGCATGAATGAGCCACCTGGAGGAATATTCTCACACATGTTGGGGGTTAGAGGTAGTTATGAGGTAATTTAAGCACGTATTTTGAGGGTAGCCAGCATTGAAGGTAGTTATCTTTTGACAGTATCAAAAATTCAATCAAATCAATACCATTGGACGTAGGATGGCTACAAGATTTCTGAAATGAAATCATAATAGAAAATTTGGAAAGAAATTGTTAATTTATTTAAACCCAGTTACAAATTTATCGTCTCAACAAATAATCACAGATCTAAAATAAACAATTCTTTCTAATCTGATTCGTAACAATAAATATTTTGGATTTTCAACCAAATAAACCGATGAAGCCAAAATACACGAAAACAAATCACATGCAATCACATGCGACTAAGAATAACACAGATATACCCTAAAAACCCCAATATGGGGAAAACTAGCAAACGATGGGCTTATTATTCAACTTCAAGAGATATATATATATATATATAATATATATATATATATCTTACAAGAAGTCGCTTCAGCAAATACACAGCAAAAGATCTCAGCCTTCTCTCTCACTACATCTTTCCTCGATCCACACATGCAACCCAGTAGAAAACCTTTTGCACACAAGGAAAACTTAGCCTCATGGCCCAAAAGAAAACTCGGCCTACTCGTTTTGAGAAACTTGATCCAAGATAACTCAGCCTCTACGTTAATGTTGCTTGCTACATGACTTGATCCAGCTTTTACTCGTTGTTGCTACCAAATACTAAGCTCCACTAAATCCCAACTCGTGCCAATCAATTGTATCTCTTCTTTGGCTCAAAGCTCCTATTAAAAAGATCAAACCCGAATCTCAAGCAAAATCACTACTCCCAACAATTGAGATTAGATCTCAACTCACTAAGATCTATGGCTACAACTTAATCTATTGTTGACTTTGACTTTTTAGTAGAAAGGTAACCAACAATTGAATTAGATTGTATTCTAAAGTCTTGTCTTAGAAAATCCATTAACTAATTGTCATAGTGTAACCAATGCGGGCGATCGTCTCTGTAGTCTATTGCTTGATCGATTTCCAACATAGTTTGTCCGCCACACGCAACCACTGTTGAAGCCTTCGTCGTTGGCCCACACGACCACCATAACCCCACCACGTTCCACAGGTGTTGCCAATAGACAACAATTGCATTAGAGCCATCAGCCCAGCTAATTTCTTTCCGCATCAAGCACGAGCCACCACAACCTAGCCACATCCCTTGGGCCTTCCGTCAAGCACCCCGATGTAATCTCTACCATACCCATTCCCCCGCTCGTCGTCATCACCTAACAACAGTGTCGTTGTTCCGGCAGTCTATCTCCCACTCTCGTTTCTCTCCGACCCGTCGTTACAATTGTACTAGTCGCACCCGGACTTCTGATAGTCAGTCGGTCGATTCCTGGCCACCACCGCACTTATCACAACCACTACCATTACACCACCTTCTTTGTTGCCTGTCACGGTCATCACAACCTGCTTAGCAATTACCCAAGGCGTAGATCGAAATATCACTTGAAGGGATATGACATGTACTGCTTCCTTAGTCATACCACTGTTTCATTAATCTAGGGCATAATATCATACACCTTACTATCGTATTTTCAGCCAATTTCAACCAATCGACTTGTTAGTTAAGATATTAAATGAGGCAGACTTATATAAATAATACATTTGGGGGGATTTTAAATAAGTCAAAAGGTGACTTTAGAAAAAAAATAATAATAATTAAATTATTTATTTCAGCAAGATTTGAAGGAACCCTTATCCTATAATACAAGGTGTTCAAGAAAAAAAGGAAGAAAAATACAAGGGGGATATTAATAAAAATAAAAATAAAAAACCCTAATTCAATTCAAAAGTTCTAATCGCAGTTATTAAGGGAATTTTAAACGAAGATGAGCTCCATGAATAAGTTAACATTTTGGATTAAATGTCCATTTTGTCAAAACGAAATTGGATATACATATATTCAAAAAAAAGTGCAATTTACGTTGTCTAGTGTGTGGAAGATAATTTAGTACTGAAGAGCATCAAGGTAATACACAGACACAAATAAAAATATTAAAGGAAGAATTCACAGAGCTTGAACAAGAAAACAATGCTTCGAAAAAAAAATATAAAGATCTCGAAGACATATTTTACAATAAGTCAAAAGAAAAGGACGAGGAAATCTTACGCCTAAGGGACTATAATCAAAAATTACTTGAACAAATCAAGAAGTCCGAGATTAAGAAGCAAAAATTAAAGCAAGAAAATGAAAATTCTATGAAGCAATTCAACAAGCATATATGGAAGAAGGAAGAAGAAAACTTGCACTTAAAAACCCTTAATCAAAGGTTATTAGAACAAATAAAAGATTTGAAGGATGAAAAACGTAAACATAAGATTGATGAACCAGAAAATCAAGAACTCATACATCTCAAAAAACTTAACCAAAGTCTACTCACTCAAATTAATCAACTTAAGGATGATAAAAAATCATTAAAAAAGAAATTAGAAGAATTTCTAATGAAGGAAGTATCGAAGTCATCAGATGTAATAGTCCAAGTTGAAGATAAAGGTACAAATACCAATCCAGTCAATATCATAACTCAAGAAACGGATAAACCTACTGAGGTGAAGATGTACTTAGAAGTTGCATTTCAAATGCCAGAGATTTCAAGTGAACATTTTATAACCAACTCAACTACATGAGTACCTAAAGTAAGTCAGGAAATTGCCACAAACATGTTAAAGGTCGGTCAAACAAGAAGAACTCCTCGTCTACATCTAAATCACAAGAATAGACACCTCAATCAATCTACAAATCTATATCACTCAAAACATAAACAACAAATTTATGTTCCTAGGAATACTGAAGTTTGCTGAATTCAATCCTATGATAACAATTCACTACAAATTTCCAGTCACCAGAAAGTTCCACAAAAGATTAATCTACGATGGTTAGATCCATTCTCAGTCGAACAATTTTGTTTGTCACTATGTTAAGGTATGTTCTATGCTTATAACAGTTTACTTATCTTTCTTATTATTATCCACATATTAGCAATCACAAGTACATAAAATAAAGTGCAGATAGAACATTAAACGATCGATAGAAAACAAGCGAAGACAAGAGACACAAGATGTGGCGGCTAGCCAGGGACAAACCCCAATGTGGGGAAACCCTTTGATCAAATCTTCCTTTATCTTCAATAATCCAGCAGAGAGAAATAGTACATAAATCTGATTTACATCAGCAGTAGCAAACCCTGAATCAGTCTCAAAGTAGGGCAAACAATATCTCACAAACCGACCATCGGATCGGCTTGATTCAGCCACCGAAAAATGCGGCCTTCACAGGAGATCCAGATGAACCTACAGCGCAATTGAGAGAGGCAAACTGATGATCAATGCTAGTCAAACTTCCATTCTGCAGTTGCAGCCCTAAAACCTGCACCTTCCTTCCACATGTGTGAGAGAGAGTCTCTTTTCTGCGCAGTAGAGAAGAGCCTCTTTTCTGCGCAGGAGAGAGAGAGAGATGTGATGAGATGAGTGAGTGCAAAATGAGGAAAACTCTCCTGTATTTATGCACAACTGTTGATGTTTGAATAGATGCGGCTATTGGGCTTCTGAGCCTACATCAGTTCTAGGTCGGCTTGATAATTATTCCATAAAAAATAAATTCATATCTCCATAAATACTTATCGGAATCGAATGATCTTTAGATCAATCCTACACCTCTCAACAAGAGGAATCTAATAAAAATATTATCAACCATGAATAAGATGACCCACATGGAGTTTGGCCCTAGTTGCCAATTTTAACACTCCCTCTCAACTAGGGAGAACTCCATCTGCAATCTATCTGTCAGTCGCTACTATTCATATATCAAATGCACTGCCATGTACAGCGTCACCCCTGCTCTGCTCTGTTTTGCCTGCGCTACTCTTGTCCTATTCTGCCCTTTGATCAAATCTTCCTTTATCTTCAATAATCCAACAGAGAGAAATAGTACATAAATCTGATTTACATCAACAGTAGCAAACCCTGGATCGGTCCCAAAGTAGGGCAAACAATATCTCACAAACCGACCATCGGATCGACTTGATTCCACCACCGAAAAATGCGGCCTTCAGAGGAGATCTAAACGAACCTACAGCGCAGTTGAGAGAGGCAGACTGATGATCAACGCTGGTCAAACTTCCGTTCTGCAGTTGCAGCCCTAAAACCTGCACCTTCCTTCCACATGTGTGAGAGAGAGTCTCTTTTCTGCGCAGTAGAGAAGAGCCTCTTTTCTACGCAGGAGAGAGAGAGAGAGATGTGATGAGATGAGTGAGTGCAAAACGAGGAAAACTCTCCTATATTTATGCACAACTGTTGATGTTTGAATAGATGCAGCTATTGGGCTTCTGAGCCTACATGAGTTGTAGGTCGGCTTGATAATTATTCCATAATCAAAATAAATTCATATCTCCATAAATACTTATCAGAATCGAATGATCTTTAGATCAATCCTACACTTCTCAATGAGAGGAATCTAATAAAAATATTATCAGCCATGAATAAGATGACCCACATGGAGTTTGGCCCTAGTTGCCAATTTTAACACTCCCTCTCAACTAGGGAGAACTCCATCTGCAATCTATCTGTCGGTCGCTACTATTCATCTATCAAATGCACTGCCCTGTACAGCTTGACCCCTGCTCTGCTCTGTTTTGCCTGCTCTGCTCTTGTCCTGTTTTGCCTTGTTCTGATCTATTCTGCTCTGTTTTGTTCTACTCTGCTCTGCTTTGTCCGAATTATGCAAAGGAAGAAATGATCGACAATGTATCATACTGACCCAAAGTCAATCTTAGAGTATGTACAACTAGTCCCAGACCAATCTCAACTGACCCGAAGTTAGCGTCATAGAGGGTACAACTCCTACCACTGGTCCCAGACTAGTATCATCCTCCACTGATTCAAAGTCAATCTCAGAGTGCATACCACTGGTCCGAGACCAGTCTCAACCGACCTAAAGTCAGTGTCATAGTATGTACCACTCCTACCACTGGTCCTAGAACAGTCTCAACCGACCCAAAGTTAGCATCATAGTGGGTACAACTCCCACTAGTTCCAGATCAATGAAGGTCATCCTAGCATAGGGAGTACGATAGATACAGCAATGCATCCATCGATACTACTATGGTCCCTATCCTTATTTCCCTGCTCATTGATCAGATGAGAGGTACATCCCATGAGTCCCAGACTACATGGGTAGGATGCCTTGACAAAAGAACTTAATCAATCATATCCTCACAGGAGAACTAACCATCCTACAACATAAACGCCATGGAGAACACATCATCCAAGCCTCACAGAAGAACTAATCATCCTGCTACATAGTTGCCATGAAGAACACATCATCCAGACCTCAGAGGAGAACGAATCATCCTGCTACATAGTTGTCATGGAGAACACCACATCTAGACCTCACAGGAGAACCAATCATCTTGCTACATAGTTGTCATGGAGAACACATCATCCAAACCTCACAGGAGAACCAATCATCCTGCTACATAGTCGCCACGGTGTGTACATGTATACCACTAGGGGATGGTGAATCACCCTGTGGTCATATGCGCTCCAAGAAGTACCCCACACCCCCCGGAGCTCCCAGAGCTCAATACATCATACAGGACCCTCATCAGAGGGTCTTTGAACAACGCCAAGTTGTTCTCGGAAAGTCAGGAATTTGACTTTCCCTAGGGGCTTTATCAGAAAGTCGACGACCTGTTCATCTGTACCAATATGTTGGAGCCTTCTAGCTCCCCGCTGCACCATATCTCGAATATAGTGATACCTGATATCAATATGCTTGGAGCAATCATGAAATATAGGATTCTCTGACAAACGAATCCCACTCCGTTTGTCACATAGGATCATGATGGTATCCAATGTAAATCCAAACAGCTCATTGAAGAGCTTTCGCAACCAGACTGCCTCACAGGAGGCCATGCTAGCAGCAATATACTCTGCTTCGGCGATGCTCAAAGCCACCGACTTCTGCTTCCTACTCATCCAGGATATCGAAGCAGATCCCAAGGAGAAGCAGCACCCGAAAGTGCTCTTACGGTCCTCCACATTGACTGCCCAATCAACATCAAAGTATCCAAGTGGTCTCACATCTCCGGCAGTGTATCTTAACCCATAAGTAATTGTCCCACGAAGATATCTAACAAATTCTTGGCACCAATCCAATATATGTGGTGAGGTTCAACCATATGTTGACTTAACATGTTGACATTCGAAGCATATATCTGGACGGGAGTTCACTAAGAACATTAGTGCTCCGACGAGTTGCCGATACTCGGTGGCATTTTGTAAAACAGGTCCAGCAGCACTACCGCTTAACTTTTTGAAGTCAAGCTCCATCGGGGTAGTTACAGGCTTACAGTCCACCATACCGAATCTTTCCAATATCTTCACCACATATTTTCCTTGAGATAGGAAA
>APFE031089366.1:0-13991 GCA_000404065.3 Pinus taeda | reverse complement strand
CAGGGCGAGGCAGAGGGTTTCCGAATCCGAAGCGCATAACTCCACAAGCTGCAGGAAAACCCAGATGACTTGAAGTTTTGTCTGCTCCACAAGCTTGGGGTACGATTCATTCACAAGCCTTATGAGTAAATGGACCAGTGAAGCGTAACCATCTGTGACTATTGCCTTGAGGTGAGTAACATGGGTTTGGCCCGATTGTGGTTGGGTTAAGATGGCATAGAGAAGAGCTTGCATTAAGCGCGCGTATTCTTGCGGACTATGCAGAGTGAGTTGGTAGGGTGGTGTTAGTTGGGATTGCAAATCTGTGAAGGATTGGACCAATAGGGTTTCCAATGCGTCCTCGGCCTCGCAGGGAGACCTGCGGATTAGTTTGGAGGCCATTTCGCCTCCGGTTAGCTTACCGCCAATTCCCTATTTCCTTTCGACACCGGCAACGGAACTAATTCGACTGACATCGCTTCAAAACTCCTGAAGTCACCTAGGCAGGAATTTTTGCTTTGACTACCGTGTCCCTGGTACCTGCGGGACTGATTTTTATCTGCAATTCAAAATTTAAAAGTTCAAGTGTGGACGCAACACCTGTTTGTTAGTTTGGGGGAGTTAATTAAATTATGTCATAACCATGTTAATGAAGAGAACCCTATTTTTTTTAGAAAAACCTTAACAGGGTTAGAGTACTTTATTGTTATGTGCTTTGTAGTTTAATAATTTTAGAATGGTTAAGGGAGATAGAGAATTATGTCAGGGTCAGTTGTAGACTTGGATTTTAATGTTAAAGTGCCACTTTTTCCAGGGAACTACCAATATACAGTTGTTTGTTTAATGGACTGAGTTATGATATGTTACTTAATTTTCTTTTGTTCTTCCAATAAGCTCTACGTATCACTGTAGTTAACTTGCCTAGATATAATGAAACTTTGGTGTATTTTCTTAGAAGGAGTTGTGATAGTTTTATGGACTTACCAGTCATAACATGAAACATTATGTTGTCAAACTCAAAAAGTGGTAACATGAAGCATTATGTTGTCAACAATCCAATGCAGCCAGATTGAATTCAGTTGAGCAGAGAAGAAGGCAAAGTGGTAGTTGTAGATTTTTGGAATATTTTAGAATCTGAAAAAGTCAATTGTTGCATGTCCATCAAATCCCTTTCCATCCTGATAACTTGCAATTCAGATAAGTTCAATAATGACAACATTGGGTAGGGAGATTGCTTGGTTAAAAGAAACACGAGAAGCTCCATACCTAACGTAGAGAAATGTTTTTCTACCATGAATGGTATTAATCACTATCAATGTGTGCGTAGAGAGAGAAAAATATCCATACTCATTTCATAATTGTGATACTCTTTCAGGGTTAGTGTGGCTTAATAAGTTGAAATCTAAATCAAGGTTGCACGAGGTAACCACAAGAGAACTGTAGACAAGTAGAATGGAATTGAACAATTCTTCATATTTTCAATATTTGTTTTGTGCAGTGGTTCACAATATGTTCATCTATGTTATACTTTATTTGAAGGTGTATGTTACAGGTCTATGGTTGTAGAAGGTGAAATTGTGATCTTTGAAAACTTTGAGAAAACAGCTCCATAAATCAATGCTAATTTGTTATTAAAGTGAGTTCTTAGTAAGTTAAGAACTCCTTTGTGACTATCGTTGTTAGATTCCAGTAAGTTTTAGTAGAATGAAATGTTTATATTCACTGATTGGGTTGAAGCCTATGTTGGTCCACAAAGTTGAAGAACAACATGTTATTAGAATAGGTGCTTGAGAAGGTGTTGAAATGTAGTTCTCATGCCTGACAAGTTGTGAACTCAATACTATAAAGAAGAGACAACAATTGGTAATGTTTCAACAAGTTAGTCTAGAAAGGCATGGTTGAATCATGAATTGCAAATGGTGTGAGTGTGCAGTGTTGACTAAGGAGATGAAAATTGTTCTATGTTCTTATATATTGACCCTTCATACTTCATTGTTTTCCCAAACATGGAAGAGTGCACAGTGGTATTTGGAATACCAGAGTGATTAACATGAGCCTTCAATAAGTTTGTAGTCCTCTTCAACTCAGCAAGTGGTAACATGAGCCTTCAATAAGTTTGTAGTCCTCTTACGGGTCATATTATGATTCGTCTAATTTGGTGTTAGACAATTAAAATGTTTGCCACTGTTAATAAAAAATATCATTATAACTGAAACAATAACAGTCGAAACTTAATCTTTTTCTTGGGCTAGAAAACCCTTGCAATTCGAAACTTAATATTTTTCTTAGACTAGTGAACCCTCGCAATTTGATTAAGAGAAGGTAGACGACCATGGTTTCGTTGCAAAATATTGTCATCCTCTCCATCTTATCGATGAAAATACTAGGAAACGCAGAAACCCTCCTCTCGATGTTCAATCCCATTTACATTCTTGTCTAGCAAGTTTCTTGCTTATCGCTACCAAAGAGGGTTTCGTATCGAGGAAATGTCTCATTTGACACCTCCACCATGGCATTCCATTCATTTAGTTGGCATTTTCCTGCCCTCATCTCATATTGGTTCCCCATTTTCTCTTTTTGCATAGAAAAAAAAATACCTAGTTCCATATTTGGTTTTGTTGTAACGAGTTGCTATTTTGTGGTAAGATCCTTGGAGCTCTGGTCTGATGACTGACAAGTAAATTAGAGATTTTTGGCAGATATTTGTAGTTGGTTATTCGAAGGTTTGTGGTGTTCAATTTCTATTGGATCACTAGGATTCTAGTAGTTTGATGGTTTTGATAAAATTGTGGCTTAGCCTATGATAGGCAAAGGTCGGTAGCATGCATTTTCGGCATAGACTGAAGGATTTTCTACTCTCAAGTGGTTTCGGCCATGGCTTGTCTGTAGGTTTTAACCCCATATAGAAATTACCTGCATACGAATTCTAAAACACAGAAAATAAACAATAGCGAGAGCATACCACATAAAACAAATATACACAGATATTTTCCCCTGGATCCCAAAACCGGGGCTACCAGATTGATTTTTCATTATGTTCCTTTCAATGTTACAATACATATATATACATGTCGAAGTATCCATAACCCCAATCCATTAACCCTAGATTAGAACATAACTATAGTTCCCTTGATCAGATCTACAAAATACCATGGACCGAAAACAATCGCGCTCAAAACCATGTGCGAAAACCATGCATAAAACCATAGGTAGGTTCGCCCACCTAATATAGGGTCCAAAAAAAAATTCCCGGGGCAGCGACCCGTAGAGGGGGGCTACCGCGCACCTCAAAACCCCCTGTGATCCCCCTGTTGCGCATCAACGCAACGAAGGGGGGGCTCCTCGGCCCACCCCCCAACCCCCCGGTTAAACTAGGGGAGCTAGTCGTGGTAAGAATAGAACACAACCCAACATTGCGTTGTAGAATATCGTCGTCCTCTTAGCGTTATCGATGAAAATCCTAGGAAGCGCAGAAACCCTCCTCTTGATGTTTAGTCTCGTTTGCATTCCTGTCTAGTAAGTTTCCTGCTTGTCGTTGCCAGAGAGGGTTTTGTGTTCAGGAAATGTCTCATTCGACACCTCCATAATAGTAATGAGGGAAATGGAGATTCTCTGAAGGGCGAATTCTCCACACATCGTGCAGTGTTATGGCATATTCGATCGAGGAGGAGAGATATATTTTGTGTTGGAGTACATGGATGGTGGAACCCTTGTGTAGGTCCTTCAAGCCCACAAGAAAATCCCATAACACCATTTGGATGAGGTTGCCAGAACAAAATTGTTCACCATGATATAAATCCCTCCAATTTGTTGATCGAAAAGAGAAGAGAAGTCAAGATTGTCGACTTTGGTGTCAACACTTTGTAGGCTCACACTTTGGCCCAATGTAATTCCTTCGTGGGCACTTGTGCTTATATGAGTCCTGAAAGGTTCGATCCTGATGGGTACGGTGGAAAGTATGATGAATGCTCTACAGATATATGGAGTTTGGGATTTAATTTGTTGTAGGGATCTGGTTCTTCATCTTGTCTTGACGATGAACCACACTTGTTGGCTCAAAACACATCGACAAATGAATTTTGATGTGATTATCGCCGAAAAAATCTCTCATAAATTTTTAATCATCGTAGGGAATTCTCAAGTAGTTCAACAAAGTTTAAGAAAGACATCATTCTAAAAAAACATTTACATAATGGTCATAAGTGGGAATTGCCCCAAAAGGTGTAAAGAGAGGTCGATGGGATTTTTAAATTGGAAAAGTTGTACTTTGGTTTGAGATAATAATTGTTGTATTAGATTTAGGTTGTTTAGTGTATGTGTGTTAAGTTGGTAATACACAATTAAAATAATAATTGAAATATTGAGATAATGAAGGTTGACCAAGATATAATTTACCACTTATTTTACCAATGAAAGATTTAAAACTATTGTGAAAAAATATTGATTTTCTAGAATAGGGAGTTTTACTTTTGCCTCATTTTAAGCATTCTATGGCGTTTAATGAAGGGCATTCAATATTTTGTTTTGCCAATCTTTGATATGGTGACATTCAAAATATAAGTTCTATTCTTATTTCCATTTGTATTCCCTATTATTAGTGATTATCTCATTTAGGAAATTATATATATTTGTTATAAAAAAAATGAATTTTTTAAAATACTAATAAAGATTTATATGATAATTATATATTTGATTTATTTCCACCATATTAATAAAATTTACATTTTTTAAAAATATTTTTTTTATATATAATTACGCCATAAGGTGTTCCCCTCTGAAATCAACTCCCCTCTTGTCTTACGTGTCATATTATGATTCGTCTAATTTGGTGTTAGACAATTAAAATGTTTGCCACTGTTAATAAAAAATATCATTATAACTGAAACAATAACAGTCGAAACTTAATCTTTTTCTTGGACCAGCAAACCCTTGCAATTCGAAACTTAATATTTTTCTTAGACTAGTGAACCCTCGCAATTTGATTAAGAGAAGGTAGACGACCATGGTTTCGTTGCAAAATATTGTCATCCTCTCCATCTTATCGATGAAAATACCAGGAAACGCAAAAACCCTCCTCTCGATGTTCAATCCCATTTACATTCTTGTCTAGCAAGTTTCTTGCTTATCGCTACCAAAGAGGGTTTCGTATCGAGGAAATGTCTCATTTGACACCTCCACCATGGTATTCCATTCGTTTAGTTGGCATTTTCCTGCCCTCATCTCATCTTGGTTCCCCATTTTCTCTTTTTGCATAGAAAACAAAATACCTAGTTCCATATTTGGTTTTGTTGTAACGAGTTTCTATTTTGTGGTAAGATCCTTGGAGCTCTGGTCTGATGACTGACAAGTAAATTAGAGATTTTTGGCAGATATTTGTAGTTGGTTATTCGAAGGTTTGTGGTGTTCAATTTCTATTGGATCACTAGGATTCTAGTAGTTTGATGGTTTTGATAAAATTGTGGCTTAGCCTATGATAGGCAAAGGTCGGTAGCAGGCATTTTCGGCATAGACTGAAGGATTTTCTACTCTCAAGTGGTTTCGGCCATGGCTTGTCTGTAGGTTTTAACCCCATATAGAAATTAGCTGCATACGAATTCTAAAACACAGAAAATAAACAATAGCGAGAGCATACCACATAAAACAAATATACACAGATATTTTCCCCTGGATCCCAAAACCGGGGCTACTAGATTGATTTTTCATTATGTTCCTTTCAATGTTACAATACATATATATACATGTCGAAGTATCCATAACCCCAATCCATTAACCCTAGATTAGAACATAACTATAGTTCCCTTGATCAGATCTACAAAATACCATGGACCGAAAACAATCGCGCTCAAAACCATGTGCGAAAACCATGCACAAAACCATAGGTAGGTTCGCCCACCTAATATAGGGTCCAAAAAAAAATTCCAGGGGCAGCGACCCGTAGAGGGGGGCTACCGCGCACCTCAAAACCCCCTGTGATCCCCCTGTTGCGCATCAACGCAACGAAGGGGGGGCTCCTCGGTACATCCCCCCCAGCCCACCCCCCAACCCCCCGGTTAAACTAGGGGAGCTAGTCGTGGTAAGAATAGAACACAACCCAACATTGCGTTGTAGAATATCGTCGTCCTCTTAGCGTTATCGATGAAAATCCTAGGAAGCGCAGAAACCCTCCTCTTGATGTTTAGTCTCGTTTGCATTCCTGTCTAGTAAGTTTCCTGCTTGTCGTTGCCAGAGAGGGTTTTGTGTCCAGGAAATGTCTCATTCGACACCTCCATAATAGTAATGAGGGAAATGGAGATTCTATGAAGGGCGAATTCTCCACACATCGTGCAGTGTTATGGCATATTCGATCGAGGAGGAGAGATATATTTTGTGTTGGAGTACATGGACGGTGGAACCCTTCTGTAGGTCCTTCAAGCCCACAAGAAAATCCCATAACACCATTTGGATGAGATTGCCAGGAAAGTGCTCAAGGGCTTTCATTACCTGCACCAGAACAAAATTGTTCACCATGATATAAATCCCTCCATTTTGTTGATCGAAAAGAGAAGAGAAGTCAAGATTGTCGATTTTGGTGTCAACACTTTGTACGCCCACACTTTGGCCCAATGTAATTCCTTCGTGGGCACTTGTGCTTATATGAGTCCTGAAAGGTTCGATCCTGATGGGTACGGTGGAAAGTATGATGGATGCTCTACAGATATATAGCGTTTGGGATTATCTTTGTTGGAATGTGCACTTGGAAGGTTCCCTTGTTTGTCTCCGGGGCAGAGCCCTGATTGGCCTACTTTAATGGTGTTCATTTTTTTGGGTGACCCTCCATCGCCCCCACCTGATGCATCACCAAAATTTCAAAGTTTTATTAGATGTTGCCTTCAAAAGGATGCGTTACTTCGTCATACTGCACATCAGCTGCTTTTGCATCCCTTTCTGAAGAAGTATGAACATAAATCTTGTGATCTGTCTCCCCTCCTGCGGCCTTTACACCTGTAGAATTTTGAATTCCTTTCTGTATTCTGAATATTGTACTTGAGAGAATTCATTGACTTGTAATGAATGTACACTCTCTTGGTCTCTGGAACTCTATTTTGTAAATCATTTTGCAATGCAACTGCAGTCTTCTTTACAACACTTTGTCATCATGTTCGTTTTGTTTTTCTAGTGGCAAATTCAAATGTATTTCTTGGAAATCCAGTGATTTTCCCTTTCAAGTACTCCAATTATTATTCCACCCAAGTAATGGCAAAGCTATTCTTATTTCTAGTGTGTGGCATGCACTCTTCTTGTTTTGCTAAAATTTCATAAATGTGCAGTATTTATAATTTGTCTAGTATGCTTTTGCATCTTGGATATTCAATGTTCATTAAAAGAAAATTTGCTTCTATGTATTGTATTTAGTTGTAGCTGTTTATTCCAAGGTTTGTAGTGTTCAATTTCTGTTGGATCATTAGGATGCTAGCAGTTTGGTGGTTTTGATAAAATCGTGGTGGTTGTCTTTAGGTCTTCATTGTTTATATATAGGTTGTTATTTTCATTCACTCTTGGCGTTGTGCTACAGGTGTCCATTCTTGCTTAGATTGAATGTCAGGAAAGTGACTTTGGCCATCCTGTTTGGTTTCAAGTGTGGTCTAATTTCTAGTTCGCAGTTAATGAAGAGAACCCTACTTTTTTTAGAAAAACCCTAACAGGGTTAGAGTAGTTTATTGTTATGTGCTTTGTAGTTTAATAATTTTAGAATGGTTAAGGGAGATATAGAATTATGTCAGGCTCAGTTGTAGACTTGGATTTTAATGTTAAAAGTGCCACTTTTTCCAGGGAGGGACCAATATACAATTGTTTGCTTAATGTACTAAGTCATGATATGTTAATTTTCTTTTGTTCTTCCAAGAAGCTTTGTGTATCACTGTAGTTAACTTGCCTAGATATAATGAAACTTTGGTGTCTTTTCTTAGAAGGAGTTGTGATAGTTTTACGGACTTACCAAGTGGTAACATGAAACATTATGTTGTCAAACTCAACAAGTGTTAACATGAAGCATTATGTTGTCAACAATCCAATGCATCCAGATTGAGTTCAGTCGAGCAGAGAAGAAGGCAAAGTGGCAGTTGTAGATTCTTGGAATATTTTAGAATCTAAAAAAGTCAATTGTTGTATGTCCATCAAATCCCTTGCCATCCTGATAACTTGAAATTCAGGTAAGTTCAACAATGACAACATTGGGTAGGGAGATTGCTTGGTTAAAAGAAACACAGGAAGCTCCATATCTAGCGTTGAGAAATGTTTTTTTACAATGAATGGTATTAATCACTATCAATATGTGCGTAGAGAGAGAAAAATATCCATACTCATTTCATAATTGTGATACTCTTTCAGGGTTAGTGTGGCTCAATAAGTTGAAATCTAAATCAAGGTTGCACGAGGTAACCACAAGGGAACTGCAGACAAGTAGAATGGAATTGAACAATTCTTCATCTTTTCAATATTTGTTTTGTGCAGTGGTTCACAATATGGTCATCTATGTTATACTTTATTTGACGGTGTATGTTATTGGTCTATGGTTGTAGAAGGTGAAATTGTGATCTTTGACAACTTTGAGAAAACATCTCCATAAATTAATGCTAATTTGTTATTAAAGTGAGTGCTTAGTGAGTTAAGAACTCCTTTGTGAATATGGTTGTTAGATTCCAGTAAGTTTTAGTAGAATGAAATGTTCATATTCACTGATTGGGTTGAAGCCTATGTTGGTCCACAAAGTTGAAGAACAACATGTTATTAGAATAGGTGCTTGAGAAGGTGTTGAAATGTAGTTCTCATGTCTGACAAGTTGTGAACTCAATAATATAAAGAAGAGACAACAATTGGTAATGTTTCAACAAGTTAGTATAGAAAGGCATGGTTGAACCATGAATTGCAAATGGTGTGAGTGTGCAGTGTTGACTAAGGAGATAAAAATTGTTCTATGTTCTTATATATTGACCCTTCATACTTCATTGTGTTCCCAAACATGGAAGAGTGCACAGTGGTAGTTGGGATACCAGAGTGATTAAAATGAGCCTTCGATAAATTTGTAGTCCTCTTCAACTCAGCAAGTGGTAACATGAAACATTATGTTGTCAACAATCCAATGCAGCCAAATGGAGTTTAGTCGAGCAGAGAAGAAGGCAGAGTGGCAGTTGTAGATTCCTGGAATATTTTAGAATCTAAAAAAGTCAATTTTTGCGTGTCCATCAAATCCCTTGTCATCTTGATAACTTTCAATTCAAATAAGTTCAGCAATGACAACATTGGGTAGAGATATTGCTTGTTTAAAAGAAAGACAAGAAGCTCCATATCTAGCACTGAGAAATGTTTTGCTACAGTGAACGGTATTAATCACTATCAATGTGTGCATAAAGAGAGAAAAATATCCATACTCGTTTCATAATTGGGATACTCTTTTAAGGTTAGTGTGGCTCAATAAGTTGAAATCTAAATCAAGGTTGCACGAGGTAACCACAAGAAAAATGAAGACAAGTAGAATGGAATTGTACAATTCTTCATCTTTTCAATATCTATTTTTGTGCATTGGTTCACAATATGGTCATCTATGTTATACTTTATTTGAAGGTGTTTATTACTAGTCTGTGGATGTAGAAGGTGAAATTGAGATCTTTGACAACTTTGAGAAAATAGCTCCATAAATTAATGCTAATTTGTTATTATAGTGAGTGCCTTAATAAGTTAAGAACTCCTTTGTGACTATGGTTGTCAAATTCCAGTGAGTTTTAGTAGAATGAAATGTTCATATTCACCGATTGGGTTGAAGCCTATGTTGGTCCACAAAAGTTGAAGAGCAACATGTTATTATAATAGGTGCTTGAGAAGGTGTTGAAATGTAGTTCTCATGCCTGACAAGTTGTGAACTCAATACTATAAAGAAGAGATAACAATTGGTAATGTTTCAACAAGTTAGTCTAGACAGGCATGGTTGAATCAAGTGTTGCAGATGGTGTGAGTGTGCAGTGTTGACTAAGGAGATGAAATTTTTTCTGCATTCTTATATATTGACCCTTCATAGTTCATTGTTTTCCCAAACATGTAAGAGTAAACAATGGTAGTTGGAATACCAGAGTGATTAACACAGGTCTTCAATAAATTTGTATTCCTCTTCAAAGATTGTCAACAACCTCTTTTTAAAAACTCTATGCACTTTAATTGATATGCAATATGTGACTTTTCATTTCATTTCATTATTGGAAGGACATCATGCTTGCCCACAATCAACTTGCAGCCTTTGAAGGAGTCCATTTCTGTTCTATATTTTAGAGCCTGTTTCTGGATGAGTCGTGCCAAAGACAGAGCTTCTTACGTTTTCACATCAGATTCCTGCAAGGAAGCTTACAAAAGAGGAGATGAAAAACGTTCCTAATGTTTGTTGGGAGCTAGATACTGCAACAACCCCAGTTGGTCTTGCATTTAAAGTAACTACAAAATCTGAAGAAGAAGCAACATAGGATAAAGAAAAAGTAGCACATGTTGGTGTTACACATCAATTTGTCGCCATGACAATTGATTAGTTTATGGGTCTTTTTACCATCTGTGAACATGTTTGATTGAACTACCTTTCAAGTCAAACAACCAAAAATATCTTGAAAGAGATGGGAAATTTGGGAATAATAGCTCTCACACCTTGTCAAGTTTCACCTACGCTAATTTTCCTAGATTTTCCTTAGCATTCACTGGAATTAACTCTCAGAACAACGCATAGTTGTGCTTTTTCTGACAATATAAACCCGCACAAGTGAATTCAAGAAAGTAAAAATAAAAAGTACATTCTAGAAACATAGTTGGTTGAATATTTCCCAACTGAAAGCTTCAAGGTGATGACTATTCAAACTATAACCCTTAGATAATGTATCTTAATCCCTTTCCTCAAGGAAAACTAATCCCTCAATTAGGGGATCTCACCCTCTTATTTTGGATGTGAAACTTCTTCCTCTTGGCCTATAAAATGTCTAGAGGGTAGAGGGTTCGAGGAGGTTAAAACTCAGAGAAGATAAACTTATGCTGCTAGTTTGAGATGGGAAAGCTTGTCATCCAAGGAGAATATTGAAGGCATTTGGGAGGAACCTCGTGGCATCAAGGCGAAGGTTGCAAGTCTCCTCTTTATCTTTGATTAATACAAATGAACACTTTGTCCCATTGATTTGCTTTATTGGAATGATGAATGATTTATAATTGTTTAAGGTGCTTATTAAGGCAAATTCAATTCCTTATTTCCTTGATCATTAGATTAAGTTTTGTTTGGGTTATTATATCATATATGCTTTTGATCATTTTATGGTTTATGGTTGTAGATCTTATCAAGCATTGAGGAGTTGCATCGAGTAACAACAAGGGATCTTCATCTTGCATTTCGTGAAATAGGTAAGAGGTTCATCCATTAGCTTTAATTCGTATAATTCAAACAAGTCCAACTTAGGGAGAGAGTTAGTTCAATTGTCCTGCTTGTTTCTAGTTTTTGTTGAGGATCTAGGGAGATCCCTCTTGACCGTAAGAGGGATTTGTTTGCTACAACAAATTGGTGACTCCGCTGGGGAACGTCTTTGTTCTCTTCCTTTTCCTTTGATCCTTCTAGTTTATCTCGACCTAAGTCTTTATGAACTAATGACCTTTCATATGTGTGTGGTTGATTTCGTGAATTTTTATTTTTTCTTGGGTTTATGATATCTGCGTTGTTTTCATTCACCAACAAAGCGCAGTTTTGCACTCGTTTTCCCTTAGAAACCAAGTACATGTGCTCTATTTTGTATTGTTGACCTATGCAAGCCTTGGGAATTTTTGAAAAAAATGCTTTTGCTTCAACCAAAACCTGAGTTTGATCTTTTGGAAGTGTCATTATCTTTGTTTGGACTGTCTTATGTCTCTTCTGAACTTGTTTGAGTGATTTGTTAATATTTTTTTAGAATTATGTCTCTTTGAAGAAACTGGTTAGGGTTTTGCCTGGTTGCTTTGTTGATTGATCAAAAGAAGATAGGTTGTCCTTCCGCTTGTGATATCCTTTTTTTTTCTATCAAATACACCAATTAACCTTAATACTTTTCTTATTTGTGATGAAACTCATATTGAATTGCAAATTAGGGTTTCTTGAGGTCTAGTGATTTTGTGAAGAAATTGTTGTCATTTTGTTTCATAAAGGGAATTGTTGATTTCAATTTTGGGAATTTCTCATAATTACATTGTTGTTATCATTAAATCAAAGCATTCATAGGGAAAATGTATTTTTCCTCCAACTCGCTTGATTGATTTCTGTGTGCTTGAAAGTTTTGAGTGATAAATGATAAAGAGTGTTTTTGGTTTATTTGATATTTAGGGAAATTTGGAACTTGGTTTATTTCCACATTTTCATTGCATTAATATGGAATTGGTTATTTTACGAAAGTTGGAAAACTTGTGAGTTTTATATTTCATTTTGGAAAAATCAAAGAAACTCTTTCTTTCCTCTAAATAGAATTTCATCAAATTGCAAAGTACAAATTGCATATTTGAGTGCATTAAGATTTTGAGTTGTGTCATAATGTCAGAGTTTCACCTCCAATACCTATTGAGTAAAGAACAACTTAATAATACAACATTAATTAAAATTCATCTATAA
Organism: Pinus taeda; assembly: GCA_000404065.3. Lineage (NCBI taxonomy): Eukaryota > Viridiplantae > Streptophyta > Pinopsida > Pinales > Pinaceae > Pinus > Pinus taeda. Next base: position 1,384 of record APFE031089366.1, on the reverse strand, counting down.
TTTTATATTTTTAGGGCTCTTGCCACCTACAGTAGCTTAAGTGTAGGGCTTTGGAATAGGGAAGGAAGTAAGCTTTCCAAAGCTACAAACAAACAATAGAATCTTGAGTTAGGGAGAGAAAATCCGATTATTTCAGTTTTTCTTTGGGAAGCTCTTCTTGTACATGATTTAAGCACGAGATCATGTCGAATATAGTGAAGTGATCGTACGCACTTCATTAGCCAAGATATAGTGACTTGCACGTATTACAACGATACTAAAAGGTATTTGGGGTCACTTGAAAGTAAACCTCCAGTTGATCATGTGGAAGAGCCTTCAAGGAGATGAGCTTGTTACTCTGCCCTTGCATGTGTAGGTTTTAACCCCGTACAGAAATTACCTAGATACGAATTCTAAAACACAGAAAATAAACAATGTGAGAGCATAGCACATAAAACCCATATACACAGAGATTTTCCCATGGATCCCAAAACCGGGACTACCAGCTTGATTTTTCATTATGTTCCTTTCAATGTTACAATGCATATTTATACATGCCGAAGAATCCAATACCATGGACCAAAAAACCATCGTGTCCAATACCATGGACCAAAAACCATCGCGTCCAAAAACATGTACGAAAATCATGCACAAAACCATAGGTGGGTTCGCCCAACCTAACATAGGGTCCAAAATCAAAATTTTCCGGGGCGCTGCCCCAAACCCCAAAAAGTGGGGTTATGGGTACGCGTCAAACCCCCTGTGACTCCCCCCTGCTACACAATCAGTGCAACAAAGGGGGGCTTCGCCCCCCGTCTAACCCCCCAGTTAACTACGTGGGCTAGTCGTGGAAAAAATATAACACAACCCAAAATTTCCCACTTGTTGTTTTCTTTCCACAAGGGGCCACAAGAGAGCTTAGTCATTTTTCCAGCCCTGAAATTCCTATTGTCTCTCTACACCAAGAGAAATTCTCAAAGCTCACAGATTTTGTCAATGCGTCTGCAGTATTCTTCAAAGTGTCCACCTTTATCACCAACACCTTTTTGCCTTCTATCATATCCCTCACAAAGTGATACTGAAGATCAATGTGCTTTGTCTTTGAATGATATGCGGGGTTCTTTGCCAATAAAATTGCACTTTGGCTGTCACAGTCTATCCTTATAGCTCCCTATACTAACCCCATACTTGAACACAATCTCTACAACCAAATTGCTTCCTTGCTTGCATGAGTGGCTGCCATGTATTCTACCTCTATAATTTACAATGCCACTACAGATTGTTTCTTACTCATCCAACTGACTGCACCTCCAAATAGGTTAAACACATACCCACTTCTAGATCTTCTCTGATCTAGATATCCAGCCCAGTCTGCATCAACAAAGCCACGAATATCCAACACTCT
>APFE031089363.1:20257-39988 GCA_000404065.3 Pinus taeda | reverse complement strand
TTTTCCTCCATATACTTGTATGTTTGATTGTATGTGCATTTGTGTGGTTAATACATATCTGGCCCTGTGTTATTTATGAATATAGATCTATGTTCTTCGATAGTATTATGCTGCTTTGATTCCATAGGTGCTCTTTGAAGCTGGGAAAACGAAGAAGAAGCAGCAAAGATCTATCAGGAAGGAGAGGAATCAAGTAAGGAACCAAGGGCAAGACTAAGGTTGGTGTCCTTTGTTCCACTCTTATCTATTTTTCATAAAGGAAAACAGAAGTAGTCTTTACTTGTTTGTTTCTAAGATAGCTACCAGTCTTAGTGGGAATAGCAGCTCCGAGTGGACACTATTCCCGGTAACATACCTGCTTCAATTTTTGGTCCAAAGTCTACTCCAAAGTAAGGGTTCAAATATGTTCCAAGCCTGCTTCAAATCTTGCTACTAGATGTCTTCAAGTGATACTCCAAAGTGGGTTCAAAGGTTGCTTCAATATGCCTTCAATAACTACTCCTAAATTTCTTCAAGAGGGTACTCTAAGATATCCAATAGATAATCCAAAAAACTCTTCAAGAATTACTTCAAAGACTAATCTAGAATTAGTCCAAGGATTGCTTCACAATTAATTTAATGGTCACTTCAAAGGGTAATCAAAGTCTCTCAAATATTTGCTCCAAATACACTTCAGAAACTTCTTCAAGGATTGCTTTAAGGTTTGGTCCTAGGTATACACAAAAGGCTTCAATATGTTGTTTCAAACATGGTCAAGAATCAACTCCAAGTCTGCACAATTCTAGTCTCAATTTTGTTCAAAAAGAGAAGCCTAGACTACTCCAACCAAGGTCGAAATCACAGAGCCCAATATGCTCCTTGCCTCATGACCAAAGTCTATCACAACAAGCCAAATTGTAGTCCCTGAATTAGTCCACAAAAGGCCAAGTTGTTTTCCTTATTATAGTATGAACCTAAGGCAAGAGTTTTCTCCACAACAAGGTTGAGGTTTGTCACTTTTACAGGTTCAAACCATCATAGAGCAGTTGATTGTCATCCTCCATAGGACTGAATTGTCCACAAAAAGGGGATTGAGTTCTAGTTTATACCATAGGGACAAATTGTTTCCTCAATAAAGGTCAAGGTTTATCCAAGGGAAGATTGAGTTCAGCTCTTCTAAAGGGCCAAAATTTGTGCCACAAGAGGGTTGATTTTTTCCCTCCGGTAAGGTTGAAATTTATGCTACAAAGAAGGCCTAGTTCTCAACAATAGATAGTTCCAAAGATGCTTCAAATATTGGTTAGATAATCCTTCAATAATCCTTCAATTAGAACAAAGATAGTACCCAAGATATCTTCCTTCAAATTGTTGTTAGGTTCATGAGATATGAAATTTTTTTCTTTTCTTCATAGGACTAAAGTTCCTCCTGCTTCCTTGATCGAGTTCATGAAATGCTGAGTCCAAAATGGATAAATTTATATACATCCTAGGTGCATTTTGGATTCGACTTGTAGTTTATGCTTTGGATCTGACTTGTTACATTTAACTCGGAGTTGACTGATGTGTATTTTTATTATACAGGGTCCATCCACAATGATTGGTGAATAACATCATTTGGTGAAAGGATCATCAGTGTCACAGTTGTGGTGTTTTGGTTTTCTTAATTTAGGATTATCGTGACGACTCCTTTCTTCTCAAATTGGTTCAATTTGGCTACCCTCCTTATGCTTGCATATCAATAAAGATATTGATTTCGTCAACTACAATAAAATCTCCATGGCTCCTAAGCAAGAGATGCAATGAGACCATTGATTGTTCCAAACTGTTGGAATTTGGCTAGATACTGAATTTAGAAGCACATAACAAAAGAATCATGCCTAAACATCTTAATAAGCTCTCTAATGTGGTATTCACCTACAATTTCCAATTTTCATTTCTCCTTATCAATTGTAGCATCATCTTTGGCTTTTGGCATGTTTGACCCTTGCTTTAACATCTATGACAAAACTCTCAACATAATTACAGTCCTCTTCAAGGAGGAAACCTCCTTTTACAATAACTATAATGAAAAAGATAATATTTGAAGATCCTAAAACTAGGCCTCCTTAGTGTGTGTGTATAGGAGACAAAGGGTACAATTATAACAAAATGGGACCATGAGGGGTTCTATCCTACTTAATAATATAACAATACAAATGTAATCAATAAATATTTGGGGCTTAATAAGGGGTTTTGGGGTTAATATGGGTCTTATATAGGGCTTCGCATGCCCCTCCCATTCAAAGAAGCATTGCCCTCAACACTTCACTATATGTAGGTCTTTCTGCATGAACAACGCATCTTTCCATGTCACTTCTTCCACTAGTAGGTTCTTCCATTTAATGAGGCACTCAGTAATTGCTCGATTTATTAGTTGTTTAGTCCATGTTTCTAAAATATTTTATGGTTTTAGCATTGTTTTCTCTTTTTCATCAATCTCTAGTAAAATAGTTTGGACTAGGATATTATCATTGATTACCTCCTTTAATAAAGAAACATGGAAGACTAGATGTACACGTGAAGATGGGGGCAGCTCCAATTCATAATTCATACTTCTAATCCTATGTAACCTTATAAGGGCCATAATACCTCAGAGATAATTTATTATCCTTGCTTTTTTGCTTGAGGGACATATATTTATATGGTTGTAGTCTCACAATCAATCCCCCACTTCAAGTTCCCTTTCATTGTGATGTTGATATGTTTGTTCGTTTATCCTATTTTATGACATAACCAAGTTTTCCTTCTATTTAGGGAATTTTGATGTCTAAAATGGGTCGTCTAAAGAGAATAAGAAAATAATAGTTAAAATAATAAAATAATAGTTATGAATTTTTAAAGAAAAAAAAAAGGAAACTACTTCTTTTATTTGTATTTTTAGCTTATCTCCTTATAGGTTTACCCAAATATCAAGTGTAGACACCTATTGGATGCAGATTTGTATTCAACATCCAAAGTGTTGAAAATGCAGAGTGTCTACACTTGAAATTTTGGTAAAATTATAAGGAGATAAGCCAAAAATACAATTAAAAAAATAATAGTTTTCTTCTTTTCCCTCCATAATATTTTCCCCTAAAGATGACATCATCATCTTGAATCCTATTTGTTCTTTTAATGTTAATTTTATTAGTACATTTTTTATTTTGAGACCCATTTTTAACCTCAAAATTCCCCTAACGAATAGTTTGAGAATATCTTGTTGATGTTATATGTGGTGTTGGGTGTGGAGCCTGATTATCTTCCTGATTATTCATAACTTTTTTTTTGTTTCAGCCGCATTTGATCCTTATTCCTAACGAGGTGGAAACATCGCCCGTATGATTGTTGTCAGGAGGGTCTAGTGAGGTTGACCCTAGAAGGAAACACTCGATTTATATGAGGGAATTATATTGTGACTGTGTATCGTTATTTTAAGTGAGAAAGAGAGAGGAGACTATGTGAGAGCGAAGAGGATATTACAACGGATCTGTTGCATGTTGCATCTATTCATTTTGTTGGATAACATAGAAGGAAGGACTGGTTAATTCTCCAGCCAAAATTGGGTGAACCACATATATCTATGTCTCTCTTGTTTTACGCATTTTTTGTTTGTGTTTCTGCAATATTTTATGTGTTTCATTGCTTCGTTAATTAATTTCTAACAATTGGCATCAAAGACAAAGGTCTATTTAGCAGATAAACTTGCTAGAGAGAAGGGTTCCTAGTTTGAGAGGGAACGATGGAAGATGGTAGTTTTAGGGTCGAGAAACTTTACAGCCAAAACTACCAGTTTTGGAAGATGTAGATGAACTATTATTTGTATTAGAAATATATTTACCCATTATTGAAAAGAAAAATCAAATAAGTTGACATGTATGACAGATAAGTCGACATGTATGACAGACAAAGAATGGGATCTTCTTGACAAAAAGGCACTATGAAAAATACGGTTGTGTCAAGCAGCGTCAATTGCATTCATCATTTCAAAGGAAATGATAACAGAAGGTTTAATGTCAACATTGGCCAAACTATACGAAAAAACCCCAACCTCAAACAAGGTATTTCTTATGAAGCGTTTATTTAATATGAAGATGTCATAATTTGGATTGATTGTTGATCATTTAAATGAATTTAATATGGTTACCAGTCAGTTAAGTTTTGTAAGGGTAAATTTTGATGATGAAGTTAGGGATCTATTGTTTCTATGCTCATTACTAGAAATTTGGAATGGCTTAGTTATGGCTATCAGTAACTTTGACATTGGATCTAGTACTTTAAATTTTGATGATGTTGTTGGTGTTATCCTTAGCGAAGAAATGTGACGGAAAATATCAGGTGAGACGACAGGTATCGTTGTGACTACAAAGACTATAGGAGTAAAACTAGAGAGAAGGAAGAGCCTGGGACATTGCAGTAAGTCAAGGAAAGGAAAATCCAAGTCCAAATCAGGGATAGTGTGTTGCAAATGCGGGAATAAAGGACACCTAAAGAAAGATTGTAAATCTTGAAAGGGAAAAGAAGGAGATGGATAGCAAGAGAACAATCATGAAGTGAATGTGACAAGTGATCTATTAAAAGATGCTTTGATCCTTTCATTAGAGAATATTATTGATGCCTGGGTGGTAGATTCAGGGGCCTCATTCCATACCACACTTGATAGGAAACATTTCCATGACTATATTCAAGGAGATTTTGGATAGGTTTGTCTAGGTGATGATAAACCTTGTAAAATAGTTGGAATGGGTAAGGTTTTTATAAATCAACATAATGGAAACCAATGGATATTAAAGGAGGTAAGGCATGTTCCAGATCTAAATAAAAATATAATTTCAATAGGGAAATTATGAGGTGAAGTTTGTGTAACTACTTTTATATACAAAACATGAAAGGTCACTAAAGGATCCATGGTAACAGAAAAAGGAGAAAAGGTTGGTACATTGTATTTATGCAATGGTATTTCCAATTTTGTTAATGCTTTAACCTCCACATGAGAAGATATGACACTTTGGCGTCATATACTTGGGCACATGAGTAAGAAGGGGATGCATATTCTTCACTTAAGAAATATGTTTCCAAGTTTGAAGCATATTGATTTGGATTTATGTGAAAATTGTGTTTATGGAAAACATAAGAGAGTTTGATTTCTCAGAGTTGGGAAGGAAAAGAAGAGCGAAAAATTAGAGCTTCTGCATACAAATGTATGGGGACTTTGTCAGGTATCAACTCTTGGTGGCTCTCAATATTATGTTAATTTTATTGACGACGCAACTAGGAAAACCTAGATTTTATGTATTCAAAATAAATCTGATGTATTTGATACTATTAAGAAATGGAAATATTTGGTTGAGAATGAGACAAGAAAAAAGTTGAAGTGTCTCATATCAGACAATGGAGGTGAATATTGCAGCAAAGATTTTGATAACTATTGTTCAAAGAATGGAATTCGTAGAGTGAAGACAGTTCCAGGAACACCACAGAAAAATTGTGTGTCAGAAAGGATGAACAGGACAATCATGGAGCGTTCAAGGTGCATGAGATTGCATGCAGGATTTCCCTTACAGATTTGGACAGGTGTTGTAGATATTGTTTTTTATCTAATTAACAGAGGGCCTTCAATTTCCTTGGGTGGTGGTATTCCTAAGGAGGCATGGACAGGTAAAAAGGTAAAATAATCATTTTTAAAGAATTTCGATTGTGAATTCTTGGTCCACAATAATAAAGAAAATAGAAGAAATCTTGAGGAAAAATCAAAGAAATATACCTTTGTTGGATATGGTGTTAATGATTTTGATTATCACTTATATGATTATGAAAATAACAAAATCATTAGGAGCAGAGATGTCATATTCAATGAAAAGGTCGTGTATAAGGATCATATGCAGGGAAAAAAATAGGAAAAGGAAAATAAAGAATACACAATGCTTGATGAGATCACAGAAAAAATAAAGGTGTTTGAAAATCATAATGATCAACAACCACAACAACAACAAGCACTTCAAACACCTAAAAGTGGTGTTAGAACATATACCAAGATAAGTAGACCCCTTGAACGATACTCTCCTTCATTATATTATGTAATGTTGATTGATTATGGAGAACCGAAAATATATGAAGAAGAAATGCATGTAGAAACAAAGAAGAAGTGGGGGCAAGCCATGGAAGAAGAGATGGACTCCTTGATGCATAAACAAAATTGGGACTTAGTCAAGTTTCCAGTAGGTAAAAAAACATTTCAAAATAAATGGGTTTATAGGTTGAGGGAAGAAGATGTAGGTAAATATAGGTATAAGGCTAGACTTGTGGTGAAGGGATTTGCGCCAAATAAAGGTATAGACTTGGATGAAAATTTTTCTTATATTGTTACAATAATGTTAGTCATAATTATTTTAAGTCTAGTGGCAACAAAAGATTTTCATCTTGAGAAATTAGATGTAAAGACAGTCTTTCTCCATGGGGATTTGGAGGAAGAAACATATATTTAGTAGCCACAAGGGTATGTGGTTAAAGGGAAGGATAAATTACTGTGCAAATTGAAGAAGAGATTGTATGGCTTAAAATAGGCTCCAAGGTAGTGGTATCTAAAATTTGACAGTTTTATGTATGAACAAGGTTATACTAGATGTCACTTTGACCATTATGTTTATCCTAAAAAGAAAAATGATGGTAGCTATATTATATTGCTATTGTATGTAGATGGAATGCTTGTTGCAAGGTCTAACATGTAGGAAATAAATGTGCTCAAATAAAAATTGGAAAATTCATTTGTAATAAAAGATTTGGGTGTTGCAAAACAAATCCTTCGTATGAGAATAAATAGAGACATGAAAAATATCACAAATTAACATTATCTTGGAGTGAGTACATAGAAAAGGTGTTGGAAGGATTTAATATGCAAAATGCAAAACTAGTTAGTACACCTTTGGCTAGCCATTTGAAGCTAAGTAAGGAGATGTGTCCCAAGACCCATGAAGAGATGGATTATATGTGTAAAGTTCCATATTCATCAGTAGTTGGAAGGTTAATGTTTGCAATGGTCTGCACAAATCCTGATATTGCACATGCAGTGGGAGTTGTATGTGGTTATATGAACAATTCAGGAAAAGAGCATTGGATGGCAGTGTAGTGGATTCTCAATTATTTGAAATGTACCACAAATCAAGCATTATGTTTTGGAGGTTCAAACATTGTTCTATAGGGATATCTTGATGCAGATATGGCATGTGATAGAGATGACAGGAGGAGAACCACAGGTATGTGTTTACTGTAGGTGGAACAGTTGTTAATTGGGTTTCAAAATTGCAAAACATTGTTGCATTTTCAACAACAAAAGCAGAGTATGTTTTTGCTACAGAGGATAGTAAAGAAATGATTTGGTTACAAAGGTTTATGGATAAATTGGGAAAGAAAAAGGAAGTGGGTAGGTTATACAGTGACATCCAGAGTTCCATTCATCTTGCAAAGAACTCAACATTTAATTCCAAGACTAAACTTATACATCTCAAGTACCATTTCATACGGTCAATGTTGGAAGATGGACAGTTGAAGCTGGAAAAGGTACACACTAGCCATAATCCTGTAGATATGTTGGCAAAGGTTGTAACAAGGGAGAAATTAAGCTTCTGAATGATTTAAATTAGCATTAAAGAATGATGATGAAGATGATAAATAGCTAGGTCCAAGTGGATTCATTTTACAGCAAGCAAAGCAATGATGGAGTTTATATAATCAGTCTCCAAGTGGGAGATTGTTGGGTGTGGAGCCTGATTACATTCCTGATTATTTCGAAGTTTTTTTGTTTCAACCGTGTTGGATCCCTATTCCTATTGGGGTAGAAACATCACTTGTATAATTTTCGTTAGGTGGGCGACCGTAGAAGGAAACCCTTGGTTTATATGAGGTAATTTTATTGTGGTTGTGTATCATTATTCTGAGTGAGAAAGAGAGAAGATTTTATGAGAGAGAAGAGGAAATTATAGTGGATTTGTTGTAGGTTTTATCTCTTCATTTTGATAGATAATATAAAAGGAAGGACTTGTTGTTTCTGCGTGGACATAGCCCAAATTGGGTGAACCACATATATCTATGTCTCTCTTGTTTTATGTGTTTATGTGTTTGTTTTTTTGCAATATTTTATGTGTTTCATTACTTCATTAATTAATTTCTAACATGTGCTCCTCTAGTGCTTGAGCCTTTATATTCCCTTTCAATGGTGATGTGGTGCCTGAAGGATTATATCCATAAAGCCATAACTTGTGACATTTTTTATGAAGTATGGAAGGATGTGCTATACCACCATTCTTCCAATGGCGACAATTACACCCATTGTGTTTGTTAATTAGATGCAACGCAATGTAGATATCATTCTAAAAATGTATTCACAATCTTAATTTTCCCATCAGGTTGAGAATGGTAAGATGAGTATTGAGCCAATTGAGTACCCAAACATGAAAATAATTTTGTCCAAATTGGATCTCTATCAATAACAATAATCTTTGGTATCCCATGTAGTTTTTGGATTGTTTCCATGAATTCTCCTACCACAATACTTGCTTTAAAAGAATGATAAAGAGAGAAGTGGGCATACCTTTTCATTTGATCTACTACAACCATAATGGAAATCTTTCCTTCCTATTTGGGTAAAGTTCTAATAAAAACCATGGAAACTTCTTCCCTGTTGACACCTAATCTGAAAGGATTATTGTAAATATTGTTAGTTATGCATTTGAGAAAACTAAGATACCGTGGAATTGGAATCCCAAGAGTCTCTCCACTCATGTATAAATTCATGATATGGCTAATGCAATAAACAAGTTATTCATAGTTACCCTTCAAGCCTGACATGGTATCAGAGCCAACTCCAAATTAGTTTTTTCTTCTCTTGTAACTCCTATTTTCCTACCACATGCTTTGTTTTCTTCTTTGTCTTGAATCTTCTATCCTCTGGTTTCATTACTTCTTTGAGTTGAATTAATTGGAGGTTGTGTATTTTTGTATTATGGTTGGTACGCTCTCCAGGCAATTTTTGGAGCATTGAAGCAGTGTATTGGAGTGTTGAAGCAGTGACTCTAGTGCATGACCAAGTACCATGTTGATGAATAAGAATTAAATTATATGCGAGATGTGATTAAAAGATTCTTTTGGTTGGTTTTTTGACTGTATACGGTGCATTTTTTTACGTTCAAGCTATTATAGAGAGGCAGTGATACAGGATATCCTAATGAATGGTATGTATACACCTACATTGCAATTGGTGCGGAGAATGGTGCATTTTTTATAGTTGTGGTATGCATTGGCCCCTTCATGTTGTATGTTAAACTCAGTTAATACCTTGTGCATGGAGGACAGTATATTGGCTATGTTTTAAAAAATTTGTGAAGATCGTGGTTGTTTATTATATGTGTTGTGCTGACATTGAAAACATGTATGCAAACCAAACCTATGACATGTTCATTGAGTTTTTTTTTATGTGATGAAATTATTTAATGTTATGCATGTATGGTCATTTATTATATTTTTTAAGAATACATCGAACTCCATTTTTGAAGGTTGAATGGTAATATTAAAAGTGGTGCCATATTTCATATAAAGTGAACTTATATAATATGCTTTGTGAAAATTCATAAAACCATATGGAGTATTTTTTTAAAGGTATGAGTGGTATGGGATTATATGCCATATGATATATGATATTATATGTTATATGGGGGAGAATATATGTTATTTGAGTATTAAGAGCTTCTATTTGAAGACATAATTACATGAAAATTAATTAGTTGCAAAGACATATCAATTTTATTACAAGTATTTTGGGCTCAGTTAAAATTTTATGATGCATTCACTTATCTCTATAGTGGGAGTAGTTCTCACTGGAAAAGAGAACTACCATGAGTGGTATAGGAAGATAAAACACACCCTCATTTTCAATGAGCTTTGGAAAGGAATTTGTGAAGGAGAAGGAGACAATGCATGTGAAAATCCTACTTCATATAAGGAGCTTGCCATTTGGGAAAAAAAGAACATCAAGGTCTATGCCCTGATTGCAGCATTAGTAAATGAAGGGGTGAGTCAACATATTTCTCCATTTTCAAATTCCTTCGGAGCCTTAAAGAATTTGAATGAATTGTATGATTCTATTGTAGCGGCTACAACCACCCTCCAACATTTTACCTTAGCTTCGTTTTGGAGCCTCCCTACCAATGATCCTTAGCATCATGTCTTGCATTGTCAAGTACATAAGCTTCATTTGTTTTTCAGTAGCTTTCCAGCCTGTGCATGTTAGTTTGCTTTTCTCCCCTCACAAGCTACCACTCCGGACTTAGGCCAGCTACTGGTTGAGCAGCTCCCTCAGAAAATTGCACAATTTTGGAGGGGAACCAACCTTCCCTCCAAAAATTGTGCAAATTTGTTGGGTAGCCTGCTAGGCCTAGAAATTGCACAATTTAGTCAAACAGCCTTAGGAAAATTGCGCAATCTGGCCCAGCAGTGCAACTTAGCCTAGAAATTGCACAATTCTGGGCATCAGACAGTTGTTCCTCCCATAAATTGCACAATCTCTCTGGACATCTAGCCCAACTCCTCTCAGAAATTGCACAAAAATCCTTCTCAGTCAAGCAAGTTGTTGCATGTGCCTCCAGGTTGATCGGTTCCACCCAGGACCCAAAAAACTTGACTTGCATGCATGGGTTGTTTTTTCCTGAAATAGTAAAAAGCAATATGCAAAACGCATCCCTAGATTTTAGGGAGCCATTTTTAGCATCTGGAGGTTACATGCAAAGATCGTTTTAGAAACTTTCCTCCAAGTGTCGCTTTTTCCTAAATGTGTGGCATTCGCATCATGAGCCTCAAAATTATTTATTTGACGCTTCAAAGCTCATTCTTCTCATCAATCTTGGAGCTCTGACATCCTATAGCACATCCAGTAATCTTCGACACATCCAACTTAGCTATTTCCAAGTAAGTCTTATTTACTTGTCTTTTACAGCATTTATGTCGCTTTCTGTGTTTTGGCTTGTGTGAGTGTTATCTTCTATATTTTTGTGAATGCTTGTTGTCATTTGCATTCATGTTAGCATGTACAAGCACAATTTCATTTTTCATTTGCATCTCACTGTTGTCACATGCATGACATTATTTTCCACGAAAGGTCGCTGATTTGGTGACTCATTTCACACACATGCATGTTGTTCCATTTTTTGAATCTTTTATTCGTTGTTTGCATGCATGATCATTCACTCTTGCTTACACTCAGTATCGCCATGCATTCACATCTTCATATTCTTTCAGTTGCCCATCCGCAGGTCTGGGCAACCTTGGACCGAACTCTGCCTTGCCCGAACAAAATTGTGCAATTTTGAGAGGGAATGCTCTACCTTACTCCCATAGAATGCACAAATTTGTCCAGATAGTGTCCTCTAGTCTTGCTTTGTGCAATTCTAAGAGGCAGTGTCTGCTAGCCCAGAAAATTGTGCAATGTGGTCCCTTAGCCTGCATCACTTGCCAACTGAAATTGTGCATTGTGTAATCCTAGCACCTAGCAGGCCAGTCTGGATTGTGCATTGCACAATTCTAGCTGTAAACCAACCTCCCGATAGTCCCAGCTACCTTTTTCGTAGTTCTGGCAATCATTCTCCCGACCTCCAACTGAAAATTGTGCAATCCTTTCCAGCAATTCCCCGAGTATGTTGCATGTCGGTCGTCAAGTTCGCTTTGGTTTTAACTGACAAATTTCTTGCCATGCATGTCACCATGTATCAAGATATAGCAGGTTTCGTCAATCTCTCAGTAGTTCATGATCAATGGCCTCCAAGAGAGCAGGGTCAATGGACACCAATAGAAGTGCAACTGGAGCAGCAGTTGAGTGAGTGTCTATGAGTTTGCCGATATATGAAGACACCAAGCTAATCGTAGACAAAGACATCAAGCTGAAATGGCAAGAGGTCAATGATGCATTCTAAGGCACATTTGGGAAAGATCTTGAAGACCACCAAATTTATGTGAACATTCACAAGTTTGGCTTGTACTAGATTGCATGCAGATATCTCGCGTTCCCATTCACGGACATGATACATTGGATCGTCTCACACACTAACCCTGAGAGGATGGTATTGAGAAATGTCAGCAGGAGAAAGATTGCTACCTTCAGGGCACAAGACTATCAGCAGATGTACCACTTTCTGAAGCCAGTGATCACCATGGAGACATCCTTCAGCGTACTCAGCAGTAATGCCAACTCCATGGATATCTTGAAGAACTAGGTGAAGAAGCGAGCCAAATTCAGGATGACACCCAACCAGATTTACAAGATGAAGATATTGTGGAAGGCATATCAGTACTTGGTCATCTTTTCATGTTGCTTGTATGGCTAAAATAGCACAGAGACCTTCCCGCAGAGTTGGGTGATTGCGTTGGACCAACTGGATATTGAAGGAAAAGTATGCAATTGGTCTGACATGTTGGCTCACAGGCTGAAGGAATAGGTAACAGTAGCTCATCATCCACCCAAAGGTGAGCAAGAAAAAATATACATGTCTTCTTACATCTTGGATGAAATTTGTGCCCGTTAGGAATTCTAATGCATGAAGTAGACATGGACATCAACGGAAACCTATATGACCACTTTTGTAAACTATTTTTTGAATGCAAATTTCGCGGAGTCATCATACAACTGTTAGACCATTTTTTCACCCTGGTGTACAAGCTGATATTTGAGCAAGATACACCTTACATGCCAAAGGAAACAATGGAGGCACTAATAGACATAGAGGATTGGTATGCCTTACCTCTTGGAACCTTCATACGGGTGTACAGTGCGGAGAAGCCTCTGCAAGTTTTGTCAAAGTTTTCCATGGACAAGATCATCATGCAAGAAGTGTCATACCACATCTCGGTAGGAATGTCAGTTAGACTGCACCGAAAGAAGAAGGCACCTTGGCCCACTCTTCCATTACAGATCAGGCTGTATGAAATACAAAATCTAAAGCATGTGGATGTCGAGATAGAAGAGTTTGATAAATTTACTTTTGGCACCCGAAGCTTCAATCCGTATGACACATTGTTTTTTGAAGGATCACTGCACGAGAGTACAGTTTTTGTGGATCCATGGGGCATGTCATTGGGCTGAGGAAGACCCATGGATAAATTGTCACAACTTCTCTTGGCCCAATGAACCGGTTAGCATCATTGTGGAATGGTTAGCGAAGCAACGTGAAATAGCATCCAAGGGAGCACCAGCAACAACAACAGCAGAGGTAAACATACCGGCGCATGACAAAGGCAAGAGAAATATTGTCAACAGCATAGAGGCAGAACAAAGCTACAAGTTAAGAGCAGACCCACTTATGCATAAATTAATTTTATCAATAGAGGCAAAAAGGAAACAACGCGACAGGTGGATCACGTAAAGGCAGAGATAAAAACAGAGGATGGAGGAAACATTGAAGGAGTTGCATGAGTTGAAGGAGAAACTCCATAAGGAACAAGAGTTGCATAGAAAGGAGAAGGAATTGAAGTAGGAACATATATAGCGGGGGGTGCAACATGCATAGATTGTTGAAACTGCACACATACCAGTAGTAGACTCATCCGAGCAGCTGATGCAAAGTAGAAAGGGTGAACAGTCGCAGGAGCAAGACTTCGCTCAAGAGATTGAACGAGTACTTTAGTAGATGGATACAGAGATGGAGTAGCAAAAGTTAGAGAAGGACATCGACCTCATGCCTTACCTCCAAGAGGTTGACCCACCTGCTTCATCAAATCTAGAAGTAGAGTAGGTCCCAGATGACCAAGGAGATATTGAGATCCTTGGAGACAATCTGGAAGAAGAGATGCACAACATATCATTCGATGAGTCGCAACATAGAGTTGTGCAATTGCGCAGAGTGTCTACTCTAGATGACCACGCATCTCCTGTGCAGTTTAAGAAACGAGTGATCGTATCTGAAGTTTGCAAGCATCCAACAGCATTGGCAAATGCTACAAGAGCATATGTTGAAGCCACTAGCTTGAGTGTTTTCTTCTTGATAGCAAAGAATGAGAAAATGGCTAAGGAGTTATAGACTATCAAGCAGTGAGGAGAATTGGTTACAGCATCTTCCCAAGTAGAGTTTAAGAAGGGATATTGGATGAAGTATCGTCCCTTGAGACAGTCATGCGGGTGTTGTATTCCAGATTTGGTACCATGCATAAGGCAGTTGTCCATCTCAACGGTTGGCAGCAGTGTTGTGCTAGGAGAGAAAATATTGTGTTAAAATTACATGCTACTGTCAATTACATGCAAGCATGGACAATGAGATACAAGGGAGCCCCATTACACTTGCCCAATATGATGAAGCCCAGGGCAGTTGAGTTGAAAGAACACATCCGGAGTCAAATCTAGAACTATGAAGAACTCCCTCAGCTCATCACTAGTTTGCATGCTTCTCATGCATGGGTATTCAAAAGTGTGGATGTTGTTGTGTGCGTCCATGTGATCCCATCTATTGGGACACTCATCGAGGCAAAGACAAAGGAACAAGGTTGGCTGGATCTAGACTCATACTTTGATGAGCTGATGCGCATAGCCACCAGTGTAGACTTGGGAATCAATGCAGGCACCATGCATCAGTATGTCGCTGGTCCAACTGCAGTCAAAAGAATGATGTGCATGTTATCAGACGAGTTGGACAGAGGAGCCAAAGAAGTGTACCCAGATGCAACAGAGGCAAGATCTCATTTCTAGAAATATTTCACCACAGAGTACATGGACACCATCGTGGACTACTAAGCTTGGCATTAGTTCGCCACCGTTGACCATCATGAGGATGTTGAAGAGTTTGTCTTCCCATAGTTTTCCAAGTCATAGTGATGTCTTGTATGTCTTACTCAAGCCTATTCTGTCTCACATGGGTACATGTGTAGATTGTATGTAACGTCTTGTCAAGTAGAAGTTCAAGTGTCGATAGTTGAACGTAACAATCATAAAGTAGTTGAAGAGTCATGAGGGTAGATGAACAGTCACAAAAGGGAATGTCAAGGGTCACCCCACCCTTTGCTCTATAATACCTCATAACTCATTGTATAGGCTTTTGGTCAGCCAAGCTTCTAATAAGAGTATCTTAGAGAAATCCTGGAGAGTATTGTAATGAGCCTTGGCTTCTCCATAGTGCAGAGCTAGTACATCTCTTTGCAGGAGAAGGTGGCAATGACTGTAATGTTCCACTATCGGGACTAGTAGTTAGTCATGGTTCTACTGTATGATTGGAACTTTCACTTCTTAATACAACATAGCTAGAGCATTTCATGCATATGTTGTTATTGTATTTCGGCTATCTTGGTTACTCTAATGATACGTGTTGTTGGTTTAACCATCACTTTGGATTGTTAGGGACATATTACTTGCTCTACGCACAACCGTTGTCAAGGCGATACCATATGACCCACTACTAGGACTCCTACACCAAACGATCTGAGGTCTAGTTGGGACTTCTTACCAGGGAGATCCCCTGACATGTTCATGGGTCTAGCACCATCAACATTTATGGTGCTAGAAGGAGGGTTAGATGACAAGTTGTCTCATATCATCCTATTTTGAACCTTTGCACATCCATCATGGATTTTGTCACACTCATCCCACCGCAATGTTTTTCGAATGCCGAAACTCTCAACATCATGAGGGAGTTTTCCAATCTCTTGTCTGAATTCACGTATGATGGTGAAGGCCAAGTAGCATGGCCTGAGTACTTAGAAGATTTCTATGAATTCCTGGATGATGTAGATGAATTCTATGCAAAAGAGGTTAGCTTGTTGCTTTCATACACACTTCACGAATCCCCACTACAGTGGTACTGGAGTCTCCCTCTCGGCAACATGCACTCACTTAAGAAGTTTTTTGATCTCATTGAATCTACTTTCCATCATTTTGATCCAGAACCTCTTGACAAAAAACGGTTACAACAATGGAAGGCCCCACATGAGTCATCTATGGAATTTTGGGACAAATTCCGTGTTTTGCAGTTTCAAGCTCTAAAAATTTAGATGAAATTCAAGTATCTCATGGACAGATTTGAGTATTGTCTTACCAAATTTGTTAATCCTAAAAGAAATTTCAATCCCAATCCCCACTCAGCATACTTCAGTGATGGTGTTGTGCAATCACAAATGAACACGGTCACTATCACAAGTGATTGCCTGTCGTCCCCTCATGAAACAGATCCACCACTGCAGAGTGTGTGGGAGAGCATGCACACATGTCTTTTCAATTGTCACATCCTATTCACTTCTCTCATTTTCGCATAGACTTGGTTGCAAATCACATGGGTGGTCACATGTATTTTGTACCTCAACCTCCGTCTTCGTATTTTGATGATCCTACGGATTGCATTATCTTGTGTTCTTCCATTTTGGGCTCTACACCTATTTTGAACGAGGATCAACTATCGATAGAGTTAGTGTTGCAAAACCAACATGCATTTGTTGGCTTGTTGGGCCCTGACCCAGGTTCGGATTTAATTAGCCAAACAAATCCCTGTACTATTGACCCTTTCGGCAACAGTTTGCAGAGCGTGGACTGAGGTCTCACTCGAAGTAGTATGGGAGCATGCTAGAACCAGGTTTCTACACCCTTGAGATGTATGAGAGGTACGACTGGTCTTCGGTTTATTCTTGCGTGTAGGTTGCTTCACACGCTTTTCGTTCCTCATGGCCTGATACACTGCCTTCGCATAGTCCTACCCAGGGGTTGTGTCGTGCTCTGCACTATTACTTGAGATCTTACTTATCTTCAAGTGTTAATTAATTATCTTCACCTACTTGAATGTCTTTAAGTTATAATTAGAAATACAACACATTCATACATGATCGCGTAGTAAATAAACAGTATATTTGCAAATTATATCCAATCATGCATTAAACCAGGAAAATGTACACAGAATTATAGCAAAACTTCTCTTTATTGATTCTCCAACAGTTACAGACTCAACCTGCACTGCGCTGATGCAGGTGGATCTTGGTGGCCACCTGCCAAGTCCACCTAGACCCCCACCATTGTTTCTCACAGCATTTTCAGTTTCCTTAATTGTAGCACAACTTACTATTTTTAGCAGTTTGGGTCCTAAACTTCTAGAGTCGTTTTGAGGCCCTAAATGACGTTTTTTGGGAAATCTGGGGGCAACATGGGTCCATGGACCAATGTTTCCCTTCCCAAAGTGGTAGTTCTCGGATAGATCTTTCTAACGAGCTATTGTACGCATCAAACAGAGATCGTATGCCAAAGTTACGACCCCGAGAAGTTGATGTACCAATTTACCCAAACGAGGCCCACAATTTGGTGTTTCATCTTCTAGGGTTAGGTTTTGGAATGTTAAGGGTTTTCCATGGTTTCTCAACAATAAATAGGACTTGGAGCCTCATTGTAACACAGTTCAGAGGCATGTATTTACCACATCTCTTCTCAGAGATAAGCTACCAGCGCCCTAGCTGGTTTATTTCCATTACTGTTTGTAAGCATATTCCATTATTATACATTAATAGAATGAAGTATTATTTCCACCACATATCCGTGTTTATGGTTATCTCTGTAATTTGTTACATTCCTTTTTAAGTCTGGATCATGCGCACTCAGCTGCAGGGGTCCGCGCACTCAATTGTAGACTACTAGGCCTCTGCGCACTTAGCTGCAAAGCCTTCTCCTACTCTACAACCCACAGACACACTTTACACTTCGACTCAGTCACTTAAACTTCTCATGCTTTTCTTCTATTCGTTTCTAGTTATCTTTTACACTTAGAGCCTCGCTCTATTTATACAATCCCATGGTCCGCGGGCCATGGGTAGGTTTATCCAACCGACATTACATTACAAAAACTAGGGTGGACAACCCTGTGACTCTATTATACTTTTGCGCTCCGCGTCTGCAATTCATGGAGCTTTTACAAAAAGATTCAATCAAAACTTGGGCTTTAAGCCCCAAAACATTCCTTAGGGGGGATTCCATGCATAATAGGCCCCCAACACAAACATCATGACTCACCCTCAAGTCACTCTATAGGCACAAAGATCTTTGCGCAAAGTCCCTCCAACTATTCTCGAACTGCAGCAAGGTCAGTAGCTCACTGAGCTGTTGCTTGCTAGATCTGCTACATACATTGTTCCAAGACCTCTACGTCGGAAGTGCTTCTATGCATCAGTGTGTGCATCCCTTGCATGTGTGTTAGCTTGCCTTTAATTTCTGTTGTGATGGTGAAGGCCTTGTCGATCCAAGGCTAAACGCGCGCCTTCATGACTGCTTCCTTGTGTCGTGCTACGTCCACCTACTCTTTCAGCGCTTTATCTTGGTGCATCCGTACGACCCTCTTAGTGATGGCCATCATCTACATAGTCCCTTTGATGTTGTCATATTTTTGTTGGAGTTCTCGCGCTTCTGTCTCTAAGTGCTAGATGTTGGGGTCCTCCTGTAGATTTTTGAGGACCTCAAAGGATTCTTCCAACATGTTGGTGCAGTCTTGCACTACACTACCAATTTCGTCCAATCCCATTGTGATAGCGCTAGCGCATTGTTCTCTAACTTCTGGAAGGGTGTACAGCTACACCTTTAACCGTAGATCAGCGATCTGAAGGTTCAACTCCAGCTAAATCTTTATCATTTCCTCCCATGCCACACACACCCCAACTGCTAACCTGCGGATGCGTGCCTCTACTGGTATGTCTTCTGGGATGGCTAGTTCCAAGACACTATGGCAAGCTTCATCTATTACCTAGACCAACTATTGATTCTACGACACCACTTCGTCGCGCTGCAAGCTCAATTATTCCATATTGATTTTCTGCTCGCTGAGGACTTGCAGTGTGCGACTCTCCCTAGCTCGCAATTATCCCATCCTATAAAACATATAAGGTCTCTTGCGGGAGTGTAGCCATATTGATACTGAGACCCTTCAGCACGTTGACCGTAGGCCTATCAGCCTCATTTGTTGTCACTAGTGCCCCTTCTGGCAGCACTATGGTCTTCGCCATCCGTGCGCACAACATATGTTCCGTTGTCGTTGTTTCGACTGAAAGGCTGGTTGAAAGGGTACCAGCCTGAGAAGGGTGCACCTATAATTCATGCAATTGTGCTCGAGGGCCCCCAACACAATCTACTTCTCCTGCATGAAATTTTTTAGGGCCTCAGAGGTGACATCGTGCGCGGTCTCGCTGATGTCATGCAAATCACCCTCAGTTAGGGTAATCAGGTCAATAGACAACTTCAATTCCTTGTTCTTCTTCCATGGCCCGATCCGCTCAGCTAGGTACTTGCACTTCAACTGTGTAGACATGGTTGTGGGTCCACCCCTCCCTCTTCTTCCTCTGCTTCCTGCCCATGTGAAGGTGACGTTTGGCCCTCACGTGCCTTCATGGCTGCCTCCTGTGCTGTTGTTACGACCTTTTCCTGTTCAATTGATGTTTGTGCAGCGTCTCATGCCACTCGCACTTTTGTTGTCGTTGCCTCCTTCCTTCTCTTTTCTACCAATTATGCAATACGCATCTTGGCCTCGTATTTCTTTCTTTGTGCCACTAACTTCTCTATCTCTATGATGTCTAGAGTGCACCACTCCGACATCTATGTCTCCAGGACGTTAAAGATGAAGTCGTCCGTGGCTACAAAGGGTAGCTTTCTCCATTGTTCGATTGGGTCCTTGCGTGCTCTAATGTAAATGTTATGAACCAGCTCAAGAAAAGATAGATCAATGCCTTAGAATTCAGCCTCTTCGAGGGGGCAAC